>CM017570.1:1837131-2078076 GCA_007844125.1 Sinonovacula constricta | reverse complement strand
TGCCCATTTGTACATAATTTAGTTGAATATGTTAAATATAAGGTATAGGTAAAAAAAGACAAATCAAGAAGCCTTTTTGTTGTCTTCCTCCTGTAATTATTCGCTGGACATCTCTATAATGACCAAAATAGTGTTGCTGGGATAAATCTAAAAGAAACAACAACACAAATAAACAATGAACAAACAAAATCAACAGATTAGTAACACAAGGCTGTTTTACTATAGAAATGTTACAGACTTTTCTTATGTAATTTTTAAAGAAAGTCATACCTCATCTTAAGAACTGTAATAATGTATATGCTTACTTGTGCCATATATTTCTTTTCTGTAAATATTATTTGTAATAAAAAAACACACCCAACAAACACTGTATATTTTATGTATTAGAATTAAACGTAAAATCGTAACAATTTTAAACTTATTTCTCGCAACCAAACGGATTTGGAATATATTTTATCTTTTTTTTTATGAAATAAGTATAAACCTATTTAAAGTTTCTATGGTTTTTAACATTAAAGGTAGCTGCTCAATTATTTTAGTTGGTTTGGTCTTTTTTATTATTGTTTCATTGTTAATGTTTTGTGTTGTAGATAATATAGCCTTTAAGGCAAATATGCAGATATAAAACTAGTAAATCCATTCAACATCAAGTATTGATCCCAATTCAATTTGTAGTTTTCCTTAACCTTTCTCATGCTACAATGGGGTACATTTGGTGAAATGAAAATTGTCTCTCTTGTTAGTTAATATCCAAGGTATTCCAAACGGTAGGTAAGTCCTTTTAGTTGGAATTCATGGACTTTATCGCCTGTTCTTTTGTAGATATTGCAATTACAAACAGTAAAATTTCTTACTTTTGCATAAATTAAAAATCCATTTAAACACTTATAGAGAGTTATTGAAAATGGAAGTGTTTGTTGATGATGGTTAACCTGGGTATCAAAAGAAAGGCAGAGAAGTCAACATACACTCCAAAGACGACAAGCATAAAAACCGTGTAAAACAACAGAAAGGACCTACTTGCATTCAGGAATTATTCAGGGGAGACGATTAATGTCTCATTGGTATTACCCCAGACTAGATTCTAAATTATTTTCTGACATAGACATACATAGATAACTAAAGCCATACATAGGTAACTATACATACTTCAAGCAACTTCGCAGCAAATAGTGCAGATCCTGATCAGACAGCTCCCAGCAGAAGCTGGTCTTTCTGGATTTACACTGTTTTCTTTATCAATGCAAGCTTAGCAGGCTAAAAGTTAAATTGATTAATTTCCTTAATTGAAGATTTTAATATTTACTTCCTTTTAAAGTTAAATACCAACAAACTAAACACATTGTTATTTTTTATCTTATTTCCGTTTTGAACATTGTCATATTCCTTACGGGTCAAGCGCTTGTTAATGTAAAATAGCTGTGTTATACTGAAAGCCATGTTTCTTTGTCATTAGACATGTTGTTAAAATAAATAAAATAAATGTACAAAGCGTCAAAGCTATAGCACATGTGCTGATTATGTTGTTGTCAAGAACCGTACATTTGTCTTGTCAATGAAATGTGTAAATTGTACAAAGTGTACATGTAGTTTTTATCCTTTTTGATTGTTAACATACATACCTCTGTTTTATTATTTTAAATGCTACAGAATGCTGTGAAATTGAAGAAAGCATTACACACCATATCATTAAACACACCTTTCTTGTGACTAAACACCTATATGTAAGACTTTCATTTATAGGTGTTAAAACGTAAAACAATATATATGATAGATATTTGTTTTAATTGGTTTTAATTGGTTACACGTTTACTTTCTCAATTTGCTTAATTAGATTGGACAACCGGTGTATTCTGTCCATCCCCATACTTAGATGAGGTCAAGAAATGTTAGATGTGAAGTGTTTCGCCCTTCACAGAATGGTATGTTTCTTTGATATATATAAATACACACACACATACACACACAACACACACACAACACACACACACACAGACACAACACACAAACACAACATACACACATACAAAACAACCACACACACAACCACACACACACACACACACACACACACACACACACACACACATACATATATATATATATATATATATATATATATATATATATATATATATATATATCTATATATCTATATATATATATATATATATATATACACACAATATATATACACATATGTGTGTATGTATATATATATACACATATGTGTGTATGTATGTTTGCATGTTTGTTTATGTATTTACTATAATTGTGCAAGTCAAATAGTAAATATATATTATTTTATCATGGTCTTTGATTACAGACTCTATAATGCATATAACAAATATTTTCTTCAAGATTTTAATACAACTTATTTTGGTATTGGCAAGTAGTTATAAATAAAATAAATCCCATTACACATTTGATAAAGATAGTTTATTTTTCTATATAAAATACTTAACTAGTTTATAGATATTTATTGACCATAGTTATTAGGTATTTACACATGTACGTGTCTCCCTAATATATGCAAATGTACATTAATTGATTTATGCTTATCTAAAGTTATATTTTCGTCTTGTAAAGTATTTGTCATATTAATTAATGCTAAAATACCTTTTAAATTGTTAAGCTTTTTTGTTTTGAATGTTTCAATTGTTGCAATCACCTTGCTTATATTCCGGTCTTTTACTCATTTGAAGTATGCCATATTACAATACCATTCTGCTTTGTTGCATGTGGCAATGACATTGTTCTTTTTTGCATGGAAATATTGCATAGTTGTTTTTTCTCTGGAATCATTCTGTGTCAAGTTGTTAAGGTCTGTCCTGTTCTAATACGAACGCTGCTCAACTTAACATGAGATGACGAAAGTAAGCAAGCAGTAAGGAAGTCGCTAAGCACAATGCAAAGTAGAATGTTGTTGAAAGATTAATAGATAAATACATAAAATAAAAATGTCTAAGATCATTACAAACATTATAACATAAATTACAATCCATTATCATATAACCGGCCCGCAATAGCTCAGGTGGTAGAGCGTCGGCTTGCGGATCGGGAGGTCGTGGGTTCGAACCCCGGCCGGTTCTAACCAAAGACTTTAAAGTTGGTAGTAGTGGCTTCCCTCCTAACGCTCGGGGCTAAAGGGACAGCATTACGCCTGACTCGTCGGTGTCAGTATAATGGACCGGCCGGGTTCAGTCCCTGGGCACCTCATAAGTGCCCCTGTGCTATAATGATAGAAATGTCACTGCGCAGTATCGGCAAAAATGCCGGCCAATCCCTAATCCCATTATCATATAAGTTCCTAACGGGTTTTCTCGTTGCCTTTTAAGTACAATAGCATCATCCCGTCATCCTGCTGGTTTGTGCTGACTCGTGTTGATTGCTTGCCAGCTGTGTCTGCATTGTTTTATTGTTTTTTTGTTGAAAATTTAAAGTATCTACACATCATATCAAATGGCAGCATCAACTCCAACACAGAAACGTGTACTTTCATCCAGCAGCACGCCTAGTCCTTCAACTAAGAACCCTTCCAAGCAAGTTAAGGGTTCTGCTGATTGTAGTGATTCCGATACTTTAATACACTCCATCATGCAACTAATACGGGAGGAGCTTAAATCTACGATCAGTGAGCACATTCATACTTCAGTTAAAGAAATGGCTCAGTCAGCAGCCGACATAATATCAGCCTCCATCCACGAGCGTATGTCAGCCATTGAATTTGAAAACAAGCAGTAAAAGGATAAAGTCACCTTGCTTACATCTACAATTTCTCAACTCGAGTCACCTAATTGCACGCTCAGTAGGCAAGCTGATGATGCGGAACAATATTCTCGACGGTCCTGCTTGAGGATTTCTGGGGTTTCAGAGTCACCTGGGGAATCTACGGAAAGTATTGTCCTCAAGATAGCCCACGATTGTAATGTGGATCTTTCTCTGAACGATATAGATCGTTCACACAGAGTGCGCACCAGAAAAGCTACTGACGCACATGTCCCTACACGTTCAGCGGACATAATTGTCAAATTTGTGTCGTACAGATTTAGAGCAGCCTTCCTCCAATGCAAAAACTGAAAAAAACAACTCGAAATACAGAGGAGTATACTTTGACGAGGACCTCACACGGTCTCGAACTGAGGTTCTCCGCGCTGCCAGGGATCATGACCGCAGAAAGTTGATTCACAGTGCATGGACCTACGATGGTCGTATATTTATTAAAGTGTCCATCGATGCCAAACGTCGCCTAGTCTCCTCACTTGAAGATCTGAACGTCGACACTATGAAGTAATGTGTCCTAGAATGCGATTCCAGTCACTACATCCTATTCCACCGGCTCATTTTCTGCATAAAACCAACAAAAATAGTCGACATCTGACCAAGTCCCTGTTTTATTTCCCAGTTAGTGCTCCCTCTATTGTATATATGTGGCACCAATGTCTATGGATTGAGAATGGTCACGTGACATCTAAGCTTAATAACTTTACATCTGATGGACGTCGGTAATTTCATCCAGTATACATGTACATGATTTTACCTTGTTTACATACTAACGTGTTGCATATCATTCTTAAAGCACTCTTAAAAACACAATACGTAGACGACTAGATCCGGCCAGTCATTAACATATCCGACTTTAAGACACCGACTATCCTCCCAGCGTGACACCAACTCCACGTGCTGATCGTGTACTGACCCATGTATGTAAATGAACTTGTATGCACCACACAGTTTCGACGACCATTTCTGTCCAAATCCATCGGTTCACCTGTATTTTTTGCAAGCCAATGTTGTTACAAATTACGCGGATCGCTTCAGCCTTGTCCGATGACACATGACTTGGTGGCCTCAAGCCCTTCTGTCTCAACTGGTGTTTTATAATTCGCTGCATACGTTGACAAAAACGTACTATAGATCTACACGTCCTAGTTATTTCCTATGGTGCTGCTGTACATTTTGCACGCCAGTGTTAATGCAAAATTCGGTTTGTTCCAGCGTTGGCTGCTGTAGTTTGAACATGACTAGGTGGCTGATGGCTATCTGTCTAGCTTTTGTTTTATTATTCTTTTCATACGTTATCAACAACATTTAATATACAGGTTTTACTTATTTCTCACGGTGCAACTAGACGATTTGCACGCCAGTGTTCATACAAAACTCGGTTTGCTCAGCCCTGTTCGCTGTATAGTTTGAACATGACTGGGTGGCTGAAAGCCTGCCTGTTAAGCTGTTGTTTTTATTATTCTTTGCACACGTCAACAACACTTTGTGTTATACACGTTCAACTTATTTTGCACGGCATTTAGCTTACACGTTTCTGCAATCATACCCTTTCTCAGTTATCGTTTAAAGGAATGACTTGAACCTTAACAGTACTTTATACATAAGAATAGCAATAGAAAAGTTTCATACTCCTGCCCCTATTTTGCCAAAATCATGGCCCTTTATCAATTAGAATTTTCATTAATTATTGCTGTGCCAAAATTCACTTTTCAAATATCCATTCAATTGAGAGCTGTGAAATTTAACACATCCGTCCGAGATCACAGTAAGCATAACCCCAGACACCTTTTTGTCAAAGTTATTGTATACTGGCTTAGTGGCATGACAATGTCTCTTGTTATTGTCTCATACGCTTATCATGTTGCCAATAACCAGAAGTATTTAGGGTTAGTCTAATGCTCCTTCAAACATAAAACATTCTATCAGTCTCGCCTAACAACTTTGTTTTTTGCTCAGTGTTCCAACCTTTAAATACCACTTTACTACAATTATTACTGTAAAAATGAGAAGATTGCGACAACAAGACAGTATAGAAATGTTCCTGGAAACAAATATCATATATTTTCTCTCTTTATTTCCTTTTCTCTTCCCTGTATGATCTACACCTCTCATACTGTCCAGTTTTTGTATCTGTCAATCAGTCATATCTGCCGTGTCTACTCACGAACTCCTGTTTGTTTATTCTTGTGATTCTTACAAAAAGAAAGATACATTGATTCAATTTCCGTGTTTTGTGCTAGCTTATTTGATAGTAGTATCTGTGCAAACCAAGTAAGATGGCACATTCTCATAACTACTCTCTGAGAGTTAGCAAAAAGCTTTGTGATGCATTAAATGTTGTAGTTATGTCAAGGTACCGAGGCTGTGGCAACCTGGTTATGCTTTACCAGTTTTTCTTTATATTTGCACTCTGGTCTCATGACACGTACTTATTGTCACTTCGTATGCATATTCTTGAGTCCGAAAAGCCCATTCCATAACAGTAAAAGGTATGTTCAAAGTTCTAGACAACACAGTAATATTGTGTTTTCAATTCACTTCACCATTGTTATTTTCTGTATTAATACGATATCATGGACTGCTATCCTACTTATAATCGCCAGAGATGAAAAGCTAAATCCAGGCCCTGCCTCTAATAACTCTTCCACAAACTCTTCACAAGACGCAATTTCTAAACTAATAAACTCACATCACTACTTATCGTGTGCTCATTATAATGTACAGAGTATTCAGCACAAGTTAGATATACTCTACACTGAATTAAATGAATTTGATGTCTTGTCGTTTTCTGAAACATGGTTGGGCCCTACCATTTTTACTACAGAATTTATATTACCGGGTAACTCGTCTCCAGAGAGACTAGATCGAGGGGGCGATAGTCATGGTGGTTTAATAATTTATTTAAAAAAATAATATATACTAAAGGAGAAGGTATGACCTCGAGATATATAAATTGGAATGTATTTGAATTGAAATTACCACTATCAATAAACAACACGTCTTCATAGGTACAATTTATAGGCCACCCAATGCAGACTTGTAGGTCTCAATGATCGAGCATTCACTTGATTTGGCTAAAAGTTCAGGAATCCCCAAAATTGTTCTCATGGGATATCTCAATCTCGATGTGTTGTCGTCATCAAAACCATCATTTAGAAAGGTTAATAGCCTTATAATACAGTTTGGGTTTCATCAGGTAATCACCGAAGCAACACATTTCACAGAACAGTCAGAATCGTTAATAGATTTAGTCATAGTATCAAACGTTGATTATGTTAAACACTCGGGTGTTATGGAACATTTTCTTTCCACAACATGTTCGATACCACTGTCCGATTTTTGTTCAACTTAATTTCACGTCACCTAAACATAAATCGTTTTATCGAGAGATATGGAAAAATGAACTCGGGGATTATGATAAGCTTCGTTCAGATATAGGGCTATGCAGCTGAGACATGTGCAAAGATGAAGATATTGATGTCTACGCAACAAATGTCACAAATCGAATATTATACATTGCCAAAAAAAAAAATACCTAATAAAGTGATAAGAATTAACCCTAATGACTCTCCCTGGATAACTTCTGAAATTAAACGTAATATTAGAAAGCGTAAAGGCCTTTACAGAAAAGCCAAAATTACACAATCTATGTATTGCTGGCAACGTTTTCGGTCTATAAGAAACGAAATTATATCTCTTATTCGTAAATCAAAAACTGAATACTACATTAAAAAGGCCGAAAAGTTAAAAGCTTGTGAACAAACATCCGAAGAGTTTTGGAAAGTTCTTAATTCATTTATACATGTCTCATTCAAGCAATCAATTCCACCACTCCTAGACCCCAGTACCAACAACCCTACATCAAATGATTATGATAAAGCTAATTTACTTAACATTTTTTTTCTTACTCAGACAGTTATTGGTTACAACTATAAGCCCATACCATCAGACATAACCCAAATTAACAATACAATTGAACATATATCATTAAATCCTCGGGAAGTAGAGGAAGTCCTGAAGTCATTTCCGCAAGGAAAAGCTGTAGGGCCCGATGGCCTAAACAATAAAGTATTAATTGAAGCATCTAAAGAATGATCTTTCCCTTTGTGTGACTTATTTAACAAATCATTACAGCTACGTAAAGTACCCAGTAAATGGAAAGAAGCGAACATTACGCCTGTATTTAAGAAAGGTGACGCCTCTTTACCTATCAACTACAGACCTACATCACTGCTTAACACACTTGAAAAGGTGTTTGAACGTCTTATCTATAAACACACATTTAACTATTTTTAAAGTCTGTCACTTCTTTACACCTCATCAATCTGGATTCTTACCAGGTGATTCACCTGTAAACCAGCTAACTTTTATTTATAATAACTGCTGCAAAGCCCTTGATGATGGACTGGAGGTTAGAACTGTTTTTTTTTTTCATATTAGTAAGGCCTTTGACAAAGTTTGGCATAAGGGTCTACTATCCAAACTGAGTTCTGCTGGGATAAAAGGCCGGCTTTTGTCCTTGTTTCCTGATTATTTGACTTTGCGGCGGCAAAGAGTTTGGGTCACTATTAAAGCAGGTGTCCCGCAGGGATCTATATTGAGACCAACGCTTTTTCTTATTTATATTAATGATGTTGTTGGTGGTATTGAGTCCAATATTAATCTCTTTGCGGACGACACGAGTCTTTATTATATTTCTCAGGATGCAGAAACTGCTGCAAAAACCATACAAAATGACATAAATAAAATAGGCGTATGGGCTAAAAAATGGCTAGTTAACTTCAACCCATCTTAATCAGAATCACTTATAAATATAAAAAAAACTTCAAGCCATCCTCCTTTAGCAATACACGGTCAAATCATCCCGGAGGTTACTGAGCATAAGCATTTTGGCATAATTTTGTCAAAGAATTGTTCATGGAACTCTCACATTAATTTTATAAAATCAAAAGCTTGGCAGCGTGTCAACATTCTACGTAAATACAAATTAACACTGGACCGCAGGGCACTAGAAACTATTTATTTTTCATATATCTGACCTATTTTCGAATATGGTGATGTTGTCTGGAGCAATTGTGTAGGATATGAATCTGAACATCTAGAAAATTTCCAAAACGAATGTGCTCGTATTGTGTCTGGTTTCACTAAACGTGTCAGTATAAATACATTACACAGCGAAATCGGTTGGGATCCTTTTTCTGACAGAAAAAGAAATCATTGTTTAGTTTTGTTTTAAAAGATACTGAATGGCCTTACTCCTGATAACTTGTCCTCATTAATCCCTAATAGCGTGTCGAATGCCCGATATCAGTTACGCAACAACTATAATCTTCCTGGAGTATTTGCACGAACAAACTTCATATTTTAATTCATTCCTCCCTTATGTAATACGTAAGTGGAATAATCTATCACCTGATATACGCAATGCTCCAACACTAAATTCGTTTAAAGAAAAAATAAGTACAAATACAATTAAAGCTCCGTCATTTTTTTACACAGGAAATAGACGAGCTCAAATTTTACACTCACGGCTACGAACAGAATGTAGTTCACTGAAACAACACCTATTTCTCAAGGGAATTGTACCAAGTCCACTGTGCAGATGTGGTAGTGTAGAAACTAACCAGCACTTCTTTACCGAATGTCCATTATACTCCCAACAAAGGCTAGCCATATTCAAATCATTGGAAAACTACAACGTCAATGTCGATAAACTTTTATTTGGTAATGCTAACATGACCCTTAGTCAAAACTATGCTATTTTTCATACTGTTCAGAAATACATTTCCGATACTAAAAGATTTGAAGTGTACGATATCAACCAGTAGACACTGTGGACCCCTCCATCTCTCTCTCTCTCTCTCTCTCTCTCACACACACACACACACACACACACACCCTCTTTCTCTACCACCTCTCTCCCTCTTTCCATCTCATTTAATTGTAAACTCTATATACCTGCATACTCTCATTTTAATGTATTATATTTATATTTGTCTAAAACTGTAAATTGAAACTGTTATTTGAACGCCTAGTACTGATATTTTCTTGCAAAAGTATACAACCACTCTATTTACATGTTGTCTTGGGATTGGGATTGGGATTAGCCGGCATTTTTGCCGATACTGCGCAGCGACATTTCTATCATTATAGCACAGGGGCACTTATGAGGTGCCCAGGGACTGAACCCGGCCGGTCCATTATACTGACACCGACGAGTCAGGCGTAATGCTGTCCCCTTAGCCCAGAGCGTTAGGAGGGAAGCCACTACTACCAACTTTAAAGTCTTTGGTAAGACCCGGCCGGGGTTCGAACCCACGACCTCCCGATCCGCAAGCCGACGCTCTACCACCTGAGCATGTTGTCTTGTATATTGATCTAAGGTAATGAAAATTATAAGCTTTGCTTTCGTTCAAATCCTCTCTCTACTTGTATGTATATTCTGTGTTAGTGTACCGCAAACGTATTGTAAAATATGAGAATAAATATGTTTAAACTAAAATTACAATCTTAAACGTAATCCGAGAAGTTCTTTCCTTTTAAAGCAATCTCCACTTTTATACGTACATGTAATAAAATAATTGCGTCGTTAACAATCACAACTGCGTTTTGTTTATTGACCGACTTTTATACAATGATACGACCAGACCGGAGAAATATAGGACCGTTGAGCTAAAACAGCCAAACATTACTTAAAAAGCTTCGCGACGCCTGTTTATTCTACCCACAAAATTACAACTCACACTTTTGCTGGACAGCATTTTTAGATATAACCTTTAATCTGAGACTACATTTATACCATCTTTAATTGTTGTTCAACAAAAGAGGGGTGCTCATTTATCTCTGGTGTCTTTCTTTACCAAAACAGCTAAACGCCGATATACCGATCATGCTGCGATGCCTCTTATAATCAAAAAGAGAAAATGTTCGACAAAGCTTTAAACTAAAGTGGTACTGCGTCGGCTTGTGGATCGGGAGGTCGCGGGTTCAAACCCCGGCCACCGGGTCAACCCAAAGACTTTAAAGTTGGTAGTAGTGGCTTCCCTCCTAACGCTCGGGGCTAAGGGGACAGCTTTACGCCTGACTCGTCGGTGTCACTATAATGGACCGGGCGGGTTCAGTCCCTGGGCACCTCATAAGTGCCCCTGTGCTATAATGATAGGAAAGTCACTGCACAGTATCGCAAAAATGCCGGCAAATCCCAATCCCAAATCCAGGACCAGTATGCATATACTAAAAATGTCGAGTACGTACATCACGTGACAGAACAATCGACTTAAGAAGGCTTGCGTGTCAGTGTTCCTATACAGGCCTCCCCACTATCTATAAGAATTACTTGTTTATAATACATTTAAGGAAGGTACTATCAATGAAGGATATATATATATATATATATATATATATATATATATATATATATATATATATATATATATATATATATATATATATATATATATATATATAGCCAAATAAAGATTTTTTAAGTAAAATATTTTTTCAACATACCAGTAATCAAATCATTGATACTTAAAAATAAAGTTTGTATATGCAATGTTGCTGAAGTATTGATGCAAACAAACAAACAAACAATAAATGAATGAATGAATGAATTTATGAAAAACTTGTTTAAAACTTGCTACTAAAGGTTTAATAAAGATTAGACTGTCCACATTATTAATCAATTTTATTTTTTATTATAAATGAATGCTTAGGTAACTCTTTAATTCTAATGCTTAAAGGTGTTAAAATGCACAAACTTGACAGAGTTTTGAATAATTTAAACATTTTGTTTCCCAAACAATAATTTCGTACATTTGATAATTCAATTAGACTTGCGTCCAATTAAACACATATGATAAAAGGGGTAACACCAGAAGTCAATTATTTTTCACAAACTTCGTATTCTTCTGGAACTCGAGTCTATTTACAGTACAGTAATTTGACCGATCAAAATGACCAACTTGATGTCCCGTATCATTGTTTAAACATTTCAAGGTTTCCTTTTCGTTATACTTTTATGCTACGATGGTCTATTTTGATATCCGCACACAATAGCCCACGTGATTTCCGTTATGACATTTTATTACAAGGAAGTGATGAAACATGACCATTACTTGTCCTTTCAGACCTTATACACACTTCGTTTATGTAGGAACACCAATACATAACAGGAAAATTTTAATTTAACTGGCAAGCAGGATGATGAATTCTTTCTTTTTGGAGAATTTGCAATAGCTAAGAAGGTAAAATGTTTCTACTTATTTCAACTTGAAGTGATTTCTACGTTTTCCTTGTATAAAAGAGTTTAAAATCTTAATTTACAGGGAATTTTTTATATCTGGAATGCTAGAGATGCGGATTATCAAATCAGATACAATGTTATCCGTTTTTTACCAAACTGAATTAACATAATATAGTTTAGCTTAAATCTGGTATTGCTTGAGATGAATTTTTACACGCTTTGGGGTGATTTATCCAAGGAGGTGTGGTTTAAATAAAATTGTGTTGGGTTCTTTTCTATATGGAGGGTTCGGTAAAGAGGTAGAGTGATTTGCTTTGGACTGAACCGCTTTTTTTAGTTTTTATATAGATTAAAAATTATTATTATTATAATATTATTATCTGATTATTTGCTTTTTTCTTCTCAGTTTTTATTATATCCAAAGAATGCAAAAACATACAGTACATCCATATGTCATAGCATTAAAGAATTGTCACTCTCTTACGTTGTCTGTGTTTGTAAAGCTGTTGTGATAACCCACTGAGTCATCGGAGCTGCTTTCGTCAAGATCGATCATAAACGTTTTATCATGGTCGTCTATGAATTCATCAATGGCTTTCGTAAGCTCTAAAACCGTATCCACGTGTCTCTCAAGACCCAGTTGTATCCAATGTCTCAGCAGTGATCTTTAAAACATCATCCATCCTAAAAATATATGATGTAGGATAAAGAACCATTAATATATTTGCTGGTTTGCATTTATTTGCTTAATTCACTGGACCAGTTATAAAATTTAATTAGCTGACGGACATTGTGTTTCATCTGACCCCATATTATTGGCGACGCGCTGGAGCGCGCCGCCTATATATGGAATGCTGAAAAATTTTGCACATGCGAGCGGATGTCCTCGAATATTTTCCTTCTAGCTAGAGAATGATCGAGGGAAAATGGACAAGGCGTTCCGAATTCCGGAAGTTTCGCGATTTACACATTCCTAACGTACGGGTCCTATTTCGGTAAATGACGTTCTTTTTATATACATCTATAGCGAATATGCAGTATCATATGTAAAGTTGTTCTTTGTATTAAAATGTTTATAAATCTTATGAAAACTATTGGTTATTCGTTTAAAATTTACTATTTTCTCTATTTCTAAAAAAAGGTCGATAGCGTCTGTAGTGGCACGTTATACAAAATATCAATTGTACTGAAACACAGATGACAATCGTGGAATAGCGCAGTGGTTATGGACTTGTTCTGATGTAAACGGTCTCCAGAGATCGAATCCCGACGCAGTCAAAATAAAATTTTCTGTGACTTTTTCTTCTTTGTTTTTACAATAGATATAACAAACGAAACATTTAAACAGACAAAAATATTGATCAATAAAAATGTTAATTATTTTTATTATTGTTTAGGATTAACTGATCAGTTATTGACGACGCTATAAAAATGTACCTTTGAGCGGACGTCCTCGGCCATTCTCGTTCTCGCTAGAGAATAGGCGAGCGAAAATGGGCGAGGTGTTCTGAATTTCGGAAGTTCCCCGATTTACACGTTCTCAACATACGGGTCCTAATTTGGTAAATGGTGTTCATTTTATATTTATTCAGTGGCGTAGCTAGACATAATATGATGTGAACGCATAGCTTCTAGATTGTATTTTTGTTTGTTTCTGGGGACGTTTTAGTCTTAAGATATAACTTGATTTGAAGTAAAATGCTATAGTACACGCATTTAACGTTAAAGGTGGTATCCGACAGTTTGCCTACATTATATATATATATATATATATATATATATATATATATATATATATATATATATATATATATATATATATATATATATATATATATATATATATCTGTAAATAAGAACGATTGGAATTCCTGCTTAAAAGACATCGACGTCACAGCGGATGACGTGGATGAACTAAAATATTAATGGCCACATGTTTTTTTCGGTTTAACAATAGCTACCTGTGTTATGGTTCACTTTTCCGACAGATTTAGGACATCAATAAACAGCATTTTGCGAAATTTGTTACAATGGTTTATAATGATGTTCAGCGAAAATTGTTTTAGACCAAACTGTCGGATTCCACCTTTAAAACAAGGATTTTTTTTATTCCAGAGTTAGACTTTTATAGAGGCGACACCCAAACACAAGCACCAATTTTCTGGTTATGTCCATCTATGTACAATTTGATCCACTCTTATTATTTATAACAAGGAATAAACCGCTTTTATGAATGCATGACAATGTTACCGTGCCTTCCAGAAAATGTAACGATATTGAGAATACGAAAATTGCATTTAAGCCATTTTGAGAAATCGTAACAGAATAGTGGTTATTGCGAAATAAGTCGAATTAGTAGGAAAACCCAGAATGATTTAGTCACGAATTAATGCCAGTAAGTCCCGTGACTAAACAATGTGAATTTTTCGCAGTCATAAGAACATATTGCGTTTTTCCAGATGCAACAAACATTTTAAGTTAAATAAGCTTTTCTGCAACTGAAATCATTGTTCCTGGAGTACAAAACATAGCGCAAACAAAGTTTAATGATTAAGGATAAGGCTGTTTGCATTTAAACTTTCCGAGCAATTCGGCTATTGCTGCCAATACAAAGTGTAAGTTGCAGCTACTATTATGAAGTTGACTTCGGGATAATTTGATCCGCACTTTTAACTTTTGCTTTAAACAATGTCACGAAACTAAACTCACTCGTCAATTTTATCAGCATACGATTATGACAAAAAGAAAATAAATAAATTGCTGTTTTCTTCAGTATATTATCACATTATTTTATTGATCGAAGATCCGATGTCAGCCCAGGGATTCTTAACAATCGACAAACCGGAAATTATGTACAAACCTATCCTCGCTCCTTATCGGAAACGGCGAAATTACGAGGAAATTAAAAAAAAGTATTTGAAAGTCATTGTTCAACATTTTTAGCTATGCATAGGTCGTCAATATACTTTTATTTCTATTGTTAATTGCAAACAATGCAGTAAACCAATGACTAGTATATTGTTTGCACACATAAGAGGCTATCATGTGACTTTCCTCTTTGACAGTTTAACAATACAGAATATTTTACGACTAATAATGGTATGACAAATCACATTGTCATGTGTATGAGACTAATTGTTTTAAAGAAAACCTACACAGTCAAGATATAGCTGCAGTCTGGAATCAAAATGCCGACAGATAATATTATCATATCTATTTCTCTAAACCCGAATTCTTGTAATAAATAGAAAATTAGCTCTTTTGCAGACTGAAACAATAGAAAACTATTGCAAATGGAATTTGGTATTTTTTAACTTCACTCCACTCACTTTGTAAGTTATATAGCAACTTAAAATGTGAATACATACGTTGAAATATGTTTTTAAAAGACCATGTAGATCTATACATTGATAGTATGACCCTTCGCTATTCTGAATGACTCCCAAACTTCTATGCTGTGGTTTATAAATGATCCCCATTTATTTGTAAATGGCAGCATCACTGCCTAGCGACTTGTAGGTCTTCCGAACGGAAAATATAAATGTAATGATGTTAAATGAGTAACCACTGTTTGTCTAACGAAACATGACAACTAAGTATTAATCGACGAACGAAAAGTTACAATTCTGTACATATCCCTCTACCAGATACTATCGAGGCGTGATCGTCCTGAGAACGGAATAATCTGAGAAGTTCTTATATAAGAGAACAAAACGTGTCCCTACAGAGAGTTAATAAATTGATTGTTTAGCTGGTTTTACATATTTTCGTTTCGTGTGCAAATTGATCACAATAAATATACACCTAACCCATACTAGGATAAGATATTAACTGCAGATTTTTATCTTTGTGTGTTTTCATTATTTTGTAATGTGACAATGTGTAAGCAATTGCGTATTCAGCGTACAGACAGCTACGCGCCTGTTATTTGTATTTATTCTTTGTTTGTAACTTCCACGCAAACAAGGTATTTTTACTTTTTAAATTTCTAAACATTAATGTACATCTGACGGTTATACTTGTTAATGTACACATGTTTGTCCCATTTTTAGGATTGTACATATAAGTAGCCGTATATACCAGAATTAAATAATTCCAGTGATTTTAATGTTTACTTAATAATTTTAATCAGTCATCTCTAAATTTCTAATAAATATTAATTTTCAATGTTGCGTCGCCCTTTGATGCTTCGCATCAATGCTTTTCTTGTCTTAATATTAAAATCAGGGTGGTAAAGGGTGCAACCTGAGGACCTCGCGACCATTCTGGTGAGTTAGCTCGTTGATCAGGTACGCTGGCGAAGGCTTGCGGATTCGACCAAACTGTAGATGTTAACCTCTCAGGAAATGGATGCATCGCGACTTCAACCAATTCTGCAAAGAAAAGCATATTCATATAAATACTTTACAAATACGATGTGCATTCATTTAACGAAACATTTCATCATAATGAGAGACATGAATGAATAGTCTCCCCTAAAAAGTCACTAAATACAAGTAGGTATTTCGTTTGTTTTAATCTGTTTTTATGTATCTTCTCTTTAGAATGTGTGTTGACGTTTCTGCCTTTCTAGGGGTACTCAGGTTAACAATCATCAACAAACACTTCCATTTTCCTTTTTTAAAAATAACATATCTCTATAAGCATTTAAGTGGATTTTAAGCTTATATTTATACGAAAGGAAGAGATTTCGCTGTTTGTAATTGCAATATCTACAAAAGAACAGGCGATAAATTCCAAGAATTCCAACTAAAAGGACCTACCTACTGTTTGGAATACCCAGGATGTTAACTAACCAGGAAGACAACTTCCGTTTCACCACTGTACCCCATTTCCGGTATATCGTCTTTTCGGGTGTTGGACGTAGGGTTCCTCTTAGCCAACATCAAGTGATAGTCAGCACTGTCCATGGCAATGACGCAGGGTCCATCCAAATTCGATATTAACTTCTCATGTAACTACTTCCTGAAGTTCTGGGCATGCATTTCCTGGTGTCATACAATGACGTGGCCTTGTATACATGTATTAATCTCGCTCCTGGAACAAATCCAGTCCTGGTTCCGCCATTTAACTACAATGAGACACTCACGCTTTGCGTCTGTTGCATTGAGACCTTGTGCATACACCTTGTGTATGCCTGACTCTGCCAACACGTTTCCGTGGTGTAGGCAGTGTCTATATCCACGTGTCGTCTATGTCAACAAACTCATATCTGAGTTTCTGTAACTCTCACATTTTCTTGTAGGATCTCAGGAGCTGGGAAACAAAGGATGGCTTTTCTACTAAGGCTTGTTTTTGTCTTTCGTCTTTTTCCATCTGTAACCCAACATACTATGTTCCTTTCTCTAGAGATTGATACTTAATGGAAAGGCAGCGCCTGCCTTTATAAGAGAATGCAGATTTTTAAATGTGGGCAGTTGTTTTCTCAGTGTAGAACTCTCTTAGCCTTAATGACTGTAGCATACACGGGTTATTTTTAAAACATTTATGTATTGTATATTCTTTAATACATACCATTTGTTAGATCTCACTGACATCAACTAGAATCAGTTATGGTTATTGAAAATATTTAAATTGCACAAGAAGTTATACCAAAATTCAATTTATAGTAAAATGACGTCATAATTACGTAAAAACGACGGCACTAAAAATGATAATAATAATAAACAATAAAAATGATGGTAATGTCATGGGTAAAATTGTGCAGTCTAGTTATTCAAAATCAAATGCAAAAGGTTAGAACTGCTTTTGATTTCTTATTTCATACATCATTTTTTAGAGGAAATTATATACTTTCTTGTGCGGCATGATTTTTTTTAAATACTAAGTTGCTTTTTTAAAGTGTGTTGAACTTTAACGCTGTGACACGTGTTTAATCTCGAATCAAACATTTTATTTAGGCTTACTCCAGTTGCTCCTTGTTTGCGAAGGATGTAAGAGTTTGAAGTCTTATCATTCTTATACTCGTTCACGAATAATTTGCAAGGATAACAACCATTTTCTTTACCGGCCGCAGTAGCTCAAGCGGGAAAGCGTCGGCTTGCGGATCGGGAGGTCGCTGGTTCAAACCCCGGCCGGGTCAACCAAAGACCCAAAGTTGGTAGTAGTGGCTTCCCTCCTAACGCTCGGGGCTAAAGGGACAGCATTACGCCTGACTCGTCGGTGTCAGTACAATGGACCGGCCGGGTTTAGTCCCTGGGCACCTCATAAGTGCCCCTGTGCTATAATGATAGAAATGTCGCTGTACAGTATCGGCAAAAATGCCGGTAAATCCTCAAATCCCCCTCCCCAATTTTCTTTGCTTGTGGCCACAACATGCCTAAACCTGTCATTTCTTTTTGCCTGACGTTGTTATTAATATAATGTAAACGCTTCTAAAACATGGCTTAAACATTTCGCCGTGAAAAACTATTTCTTCGATTTTTACGATAAGTCAATCATATAAAATTGATAGCGCGGGAAATTCAAACAAATAGAAATAAAAACTCTTCGAGCAGGATTCGAACCTGCGACCCCCTGCACGGGAATCCACCGTACATACCACCGCATTTCTTCACATTATGTAACAATCTCACTGAAGTCAGATATTACAAAATGTAAGATCTGATGACGGCCATCAAATATCGTCTTTAAACAAGAATGGTTTCCACGATTACTTTCTTTATAATAGCCAATCAGAGAGCGTAAGGCATAACGCTTTCGTAAGAGTCGCAAAATGGCCGCTATCGATGATGCAGTAGAAAATTGTTTGACAAAATGAGGAATTCGCTCGTTAGTTTACGTTCGATCTGAAGATGTTAGTGAAGTTGAATCAAATGCGATACCGCATACAATGCACCTGTCTTCAGTCTTGCGCAGAGTGTCCATGGTTACATTTCTTTGTAAATTGGCGCAGCCATTAAAATGATACGCTCGGAACGCATTGGATCATAAGTTACTTTTGCGATTTTTTAGGCGACAATCTAATTGGTTGGGAAGGTTGCTTTTTTTACTCGTCGTTAGATCCTGATAGCGGAACGGCTTTCAGGCTATGATTTGAATCATGTACGTACTCACTTACTTTATATGTATTCTTTCTCCTGTGATGGATACACATCTGTTTGTGTTGAATCGGAAGTGAAACCTATTCATCAGTTTAGAGTTAAATCTATCGGATAATACTGGTAGGTTACATTGTCAATTCTCCAAAATATACACAATATATTTAATCTTCGTTAAACCTCGTGGTTTTTACGAATTTCAAACATCGTTGGCAGTGTTAAATGACCGTGTAATGTTTGGAAAATTGACTGGTCAACCTCAAACAACAATATGACCGGATTTAAGCACCTAAGTGGGTTAATATTGCCGACTGACCGTTCCAAGGCGGTAACTGTTTGGATGCGCTTTTGTTTAAAGACTGATCACAGATTTGTTTTTGGTTTTTTTTTTACATTTAATTTGCATGTGAATTTCTTTGTCCTGTGTCTTTCAAATTTAAATACATGTGGCAATGCTCATAGGGCTTTTTTCATATTTCCTTATTGTGGTGTGTTATTTGTGTTTTATTTTATTTGTAACTACGTGAAACGAATATAAGATTTTCTGCTTGAGACTGCATAAATATTTCAGATCATATAGCCACTAGTAGAAGCTGGCTGATCTGGATGTGCATGTGTTATTGCTTTAGCCTTGTTAGTTTGATGTTTTTGTTGTTGTTGTGTTTTTGTTGGTGTTTTAGTTACATCGCACCGACACAATTATGGTCATATTGGCGACGTGTTATTGGTGGAGGAAGACCCCAGACTTTAACAACATCAAGACACAACAACAAAAACAAGAGACACGACAAAGCCATTCATATTGCCATTCAAAAAATCATACGGCATATGTCGGTTTTATCATTATGTAAAAGGCAATATTGTAAACCGTTATAATACTTGAAATGATTTTAATAGGAAAATAAGAAAAGTCCTATAAGAATTACCACATATATTTAAATCTGAGCTACCCCTAGGCAAAGGCAAACACGGTAAATGTAAAAGTGACAAAAGCACAGAGACGAGACATAGCAGACACAAAGAGTAAAACAGCAGTTGGAACGGTCAGTCGGCAAGAAACGACTAGGGTGCTTAAACCATGTTTGTGAAACGCTCCAACTCCGCACTTCCGGAAGGTTTTTCTATCAAACACACAGTGTCAATAAAAATATCCCATCAAATTAAGACAAACTAACAGTAAGCACCTGCATCGACAGTTAAAATCTTTTCAATATCATAACGTAAAACGCACTTGTAATTACGATTCTTATATCGATATCGATACACATTTTTTATCTTGTACATTTGTTGCTTTGAAGGATATGTTTTCCACGAAGAAGGGCATTACATAAAAATCATTCACATTATTAAAAATGTGTTTTGATTTTTATGCTATGGAAAATAAAGAAATGGTCCTATAAGATTTAACACACACAAACTTTGAGCTACATATAGACAAATACATACAGAGTAACCGGAAAAGTGCCAATACACAGAAAAGCTACATTACATAAGAAAGAAAGAAAGAAAGAAAGAAAGAAAGAAAGAAAGAAAGAAAGAAAGAAAGAAAGAAAGAAAGAAAGAAACAACAACAGCAGTAACTGCCATGGAACGGTCAGTCGGCAAAATACCGACTGGGATACTATAACCAGACTGTTAAAAATATTGTTTTCTTTTTAGAAAATCTTTCATAATGTAGGTTAAAACAAATAACACATAGATCAGAACCACTCGGTTAATATTGATGCATTATTTTCAAAATGTATGATGTTTAATTTCAGATGATCCTCGTTGTGTGGTTTGTCGTTCTTTGTCATCTGGCTGGTGAGTAAATGTTTTCAAACATTAATCAAGTTGGGCTCAAGGGTAAGTTAAAGTTTTTAAACATTTTATACGTTGTGTGCAATAGTAAGTTAATATTTCCGAACTTCAAGCAAGCTTGTGTTCAATGGTATGTTCCTATTTCCAAACATTGTACAAGTTATGTTCAATGGTATGTTCATATTCGAAAAGTATTTTATATTTAACATATATCGTGTCCAGTGGTAAGGTAATATTTCTAAACATTTAACAAGCTGTGTCTAATGTACATTTCTTTTTGAAACATTAAACAAACTATGAATAATGTTCGCTTATTTTTCCAAACACTGAACAAGCTATGTCCAATGTTCACTTACTTTTCCTGAACATTTAACAAGCCTTGTCTAATGTTCACTTACTTTTTCCAAACATTTAGCAAACTATGTCTTAAGTTTACTTAGTTTACCCAAATATTTTAACAAGATATGTCTAATGTTCACTTAGTTTTTTTCAAACATTTTACAAGCTGTGTCCAATGGTCAGTAAATATTTCCAAACAGTTACCAACCTGTGTCCAATGGTCAGTCTATATTTCCAAACAGTTACCAACCTGTGTCCAGTGGTCAGTCTTTTTTTCCAAACAGTTACCAACCTGTGTTCAATGGTCAGTTAAAATTTCCAAACAGTTACCAACCGTTGTCCAAGAGTCAGTTAATATTTCCAAACACCTACCAACCGGTGTCCATTTTCCAGCTTATATTTTCAAAGATGTTACCAACCTGTGTCCAATGGCCAGGTAATATTTCCAAACAGTTACCAACCTGTGTCAAAGGGTCAGTTAATATTTCCAAACACCTACCAACCGGTGTCCAGTGGCGAGCTTATATTTCCAAACATTTACCAACCTGTGTTCAATGGTCAGTTACTATTTCCAAACAGTTACCAACCTGTGTCCAATGGTCAGGTTATATTTTCAAAAAGTTACCAACTTGTCTTCAATGGTCAGTTAATATTTCCAAACTGTTACCAACCTGTTTTCAATGGTCAGTTAATATTTCCAAACAGCTACCAACCTGTGCGCAATGGTCAGTCTATATTTCCAATCAGTTACCAACCTTTGTCCAATGGTCAGTAAATATTTCCAAACAGTAACCAACCGGTGTCCAAGAGTCAGATAATATTTCCAAACAGTTTCCAACCTTTGTAGAAGGGTCAGTTAATATATCCAAACAGTTACCACCCTGTGTCCATTGGTCAGTTTATATTTCCAAACAGTTACCAACCTTTGTCCAATGGTCAGTTAATACTTCAAAGCAGTTACCAACCTGTGTCCAAGGGTCAGCAATACTTCCAAACAGCTACCAACCTGCGTCCAATGGCCAGTTTTAATTTTTTTAAGTTACCAACCTGTTTTCAATAATCAGCTAATATTTCCAAACAGTTACCACCCTATATCCAGTGGTCAGTTTATGTTTCCAAAGTGTTACCACCCTGTGTCCAGTGGACAGTTTATATTTTCAAACAGTTACCACCCTGTGTCTAATGGTCAGTTAATATTCCCAAATAGTTACCAATCTGTGTCCGGTGGCCAGTTAATATTTCCAAACAGTTACCAATCTGTGTCCAAAGGTCAGTTAATATTTCCAAACAGTTACGAACCGGTGTCCAATGGCCAGTTTTTATTTTTTTAAAGTTACCAACCTGTTTTCAATGGTCAGTTAATATTTCCAAACAGTTACCAACCTGTTTGCAATGGTCAGCTAATATTTCCACACAGTTACCAACCTGTGTCCAGTGGCTAGTTAATATTTCCAAACAGTTACCAACCAGTGTCTTAAGGGCAGTTAATATTTTCAAACAGTTACCAATCTGTGTCCAAGGGTCAGTTTATATTTCCAAACAGTGACAAAGCGGTGTCCAGTGGCTTATATTATGAAACAGTTACCACCAGTGTTCAATGGTCGGTTAATATTTCCAAACAGTTACCAACCTGTGTTCAATGGTTAGTTAATATAACCGAACAGTTACCAACTTGATTTTAATGGCCAGTTAATATTTTCAGAAAGTTACCAACTTGATTTCAATGGTCAGTTTATATTTCCAAACAGTTACCAGCCTGTTTTCAATGGTCAGTTAATATTTCCGAAAAGTTACCAATATGTATCCATGGGTCAGTTAATGTTTAAAGACAGTAACGAACCAGTGTCCATTGGCTAGATTATATTTCCAAACAGTTACCAACCTGTGTTCAATGGTGACTTAATATTACCGAACAGTTACCAACTTGTTTTTATTTAGCCAGTTAATATTTTCCGAAAGTTACCAACCTGCTTTAAATTTTCAGTTAATATTTCCAAACAGTTACCAACCTGTTTTCAATTGTCAGTTAATATTTCCAAACAGTTACCAAACTGTTTCCAGTGGCCAGTTAATATTTCCAAACAGTTACCTGTGTCCAATGGTCAGTTATTATTTCTCCGTTACTCTTACACACTTAAATAATGACGTCACAGTTATTGCCTGGTTTCCAGGATCTGCTTCCATCTTCTTGTTTAAAGTGTTGACACTTTGCAACATCTTGGATGACACACATGCGTGATCTTTCCTATATAATATGCAAAATAGATATGACCTATTTACAAGGATTTTCTAGGGGACAATACTCTAACTATTGAAACTATGCTCTGTTATGACCCTTTAAAGTTTAACTTTTGGGAAATTGTAGAAAGAAATCCGCGTTTTTGTTAAAGATAATACACTAGTCCGAAACTTGCTCATGTAATTATTTGTGGACTAACATGAGAATCAGTACAGGCGCATGGGCATTGGGACAAAAATGCAAATAACAATAAACCTGAATATATGCATTGCATAATATATACATATAAACAGTACATATAAGGGAGACAACTAAGATCTTCCTTTTAATTCGAAGACAGGAATCGCCGAGTGTATATCTAAGACCCAATTTTGCGTGATATAAAGCCTAATTTGTGACGAGTTCAGATGCGTATTCCTTTCCTAACACAGCCGTAATATATCATCGTATCCTATAGATCAACACTGTTTGGATCCTTATAGATCAGATAAAATCTACTAGTCTCGGGAAGCCGCTCTCGCCTTCTTTCGATAGTTTTCGCAATATATTTTAGGTAAATTTTGAATTTCGTCGTGTGTCTGGAGTGTGGGGGGGGGGAGCGGGAGGGGGGTATGGGGCCGAGTGGGCGGTGTTTTCGGCGGAGGAAGGGAGTGGGGACTGACGTGTGTTTTTTCTCCTGATACGTACTTATGTCACCAATTTTGCGGTTCTCATCAACCACTAGCGTGGTCGGTGGACAATGAACTATAATCCTATCGTAGGATGTCAGAGATGGAGGGAGGGAGAAAGATGGTTTACATTAACACATTTACATTTGGGTTAGAATTATGACAATTGTCAGAGCTCTTTTCGATGCATAGATGATATAGAATTAAAATAAACAACCAACTTATTTTACTTAAAGTATTATTATTTGATTGATAAAAGTACACTATGAAACATATATTCTGATATTCTAGAATTATAGTGTAGAATTTATCAAATTAACCTTGTTTTATAATGTTGGTAATCTTTTAATTTTCTTTTACATTTTCCGAGCTAGGGGGCTACATTCTTCAAATATGAATATCTTCACTTAAACATGATAAAACGTTTTTTAAACCTTAAAATTATTTGCTTTCATAATATTTATTATAATAACATAAGGATCCGTTAATTTCTTAACAATGTTCATTAGGGTCCGTTATCGTTAAATGAGCTAAAATAAATGTAATTATAATATAATTCTCATGTCTGGTGTTGTAAATAAATTAACCAAAGAGCTCTTTATCACTTACGATGCAAAACTGTTTCAGACGTTTATTATTATCATTATTATGCACGTATTTCTTACCTAATATCTCACCATAAACAGTTTCAGAATTCAGAAAGTATTAGGTTGAAGCTCCTGCAACTCGTTGAAAGCACCCAGTCATCTAATTTGACTACCGACCGTTCTTAGGCGGTAACTGTTGGTTGATCTCTTTTTGTGCTGTCTCGTCAGTGTTTCTTTATCGAATTAACATTTAAAATACATTTATAATAATGTTAGTCAAAACTTAAATTCAAGAACCTTGCGGGTATTGTTCTTTTTCTGTTTAATCTACAACAGGAAACACTGAAAGCCAAACCGCCAGTGAATCAGCTCCAGAATGCTTTGACACATCAACCTGTCCTTGCTGCTCTGTACAGTGTCCGACAGATAGCACTGGACAGTGCAATGGTAACTGCAAAGATGGATATCACGGCGGTAAATGTTATAACAAGTGCCCAGAAAACTGTACCCGATGTAAGGATGCCCAACAAGGTGGCGGTGTATCTAATTGTACTGAATGCAAAGACGGTTATTTTTCAACTTCTACAAGTTATCAATGCCAGTCCACGTGCCCGCCTAACTGCCAAAGATGCAATACACAGGGCTGTATTTTATGCCAAGACGGGCACTACCTTTCCCCAAATAAACGATGCGAAAAATGTCCAGATGAATGCCTACAATGTAATTCGTCTACACTGTGTACCTCCTGCATGACTGGGTTTTACTTGACTGGAGAGAACAATTGCGCTGCTTGTAATTCTATTTGTAATAGCTGTATGTCGGACACAAGTTGCGTATGTTCGAACGGATGTGCAGATGACATGTGCTTCGATAACTTTAGAGGAGCGTGTGCATTTGGCTGCAAACCGGGATTTGGACCTTTGCATTTGGACAATCGATGTGATTTTTGTTTGACCGGCAAGTTTGGAGTTGAATGTAATAAAACCTGCAGCAGCCAATGCGAATCTAACTGTTCTAGAATAAGTGGAGAGTGCCACGCGTGTAAATCGGGTCTCTTTGGTTCTTTCTGCAACGAAACATGTCCGCGGAACTGTGTGGAAGATTGTAACAAAACCACTGGTATTTGTCACAACTGCAAAGAATATTTGTATGGACCATTTTGTAACCTAGACTGTCCGAAAATGTGCAAGGAATGCCACAGAGAAAATGGTCGATGCTTGCGTTGTATAGATGGAATGTTCGGAGAAACCTGCAATCAAAACTGCTCGAAAAACTGCATGTATGGAAAATGCCTCAATAATATAGGTAGCAGTGAATGTAAGACAGGTTATGGGGGTGCAAAATGTACGGAGAACATGCGGACAACTACAAACAGAATCGCCGCAGTAGTTACGAAAGACCCGAACCAATACGTGACGCCTATAGTGTCTTCCACAATCGCAGTAATCTCTGTCTTTGGGCTTTTTGTGGCTAGCATCTGGTGGTTCAAATGCCGGTAAATCGACCTACAAATTTGAACTGAGTATAAGAATGACTTAAATATATAGCTTTACAATGCAATTAAACTGACAATCGGTGCTTAATTATTTTAATCATATGTTTTTTTGTATTTACCGTATCTGTAGCTAAAAAAAGGAAGAAAAATGTGATTTCGTGTCAACGTTATTACCCTTTAACTCAAAACATGTTGTCTAACTGACACCTAAACAAACATTATCGAAAGAGCTCGCTTGCAACAGTATAGCAAAGAGAACGGGTAAACTACTATTTGAATGAACGTTTTTTTTTATCATCATAAACCCTAGGACAGTTTAATGCAATGCCAGCATACACTAACTATTGTTTAAGCAATGTTGTTGTTTTTTTCTTTTTGAGATAAAGCGCAGCGACCAGTTATGATCATTGTAGCGACGTCCAGGAATACCTCACACATACGTCTGAGTAGAACCACAGGCGCACCACAAGTCAGCTGAAAGACCTTCCCACATAATGTCTTTCGCCCGACAGGGACCCGAACCCACGCGGTGATAGGCTAAGCAGTCAGATAAGTTACAAATCGGCGCCTCTACCACTACGCCACGGGCACCCCACTTTGACTGTTTAAGTATATATCTAAACAGCTCATAGTGATATGTACGTCACGAATATACGTTAGTCATAAAATATGCTGAGTGGTTCGATAATGAAGCAATAAATTAAACACATTTGAAGTGAAAATCGTATAGTTCTGTGTGTCATATACATTCGAAAATCACTTGAACTAAGAAGTGCTTTAATTGATAATAGATTTCAGGACGTATGTTTGCAATTTAATTTAAGAATGTAAGAAGACAAGACGAATTGAGTTACAAGTTGATATCATTCAGAGATAAAATGCACTCAAAAAGATATCAATTGTGATCAGTTTGTAAGTTTACTTCATCCGTATACCTAACTAAGGAAAGACAAAATATTAAGGCATCTAATAACTCAATGAGAACTGCAAATTTTAATTTTAGAAGTCTAAAGAAAACAAACCCTTTTATACGTTTGAATACAATTATTGTATAGTAATATCACAAAAGAATTGCAATTGAGCAACATGTTAGTTAGAAAATCCATTCATTCAATTGTCTGTAACTAACGTATAGAATAAAAATTATTTCTACACGAAGTTAGACGTATGCTAGGTTGTTGAACAATAACAGCTCAACATATTTGAAAAAGCATCGCGTCGCTTTGATTATTCCAAACTAATGACAACATATTTACCTAAGAATAACATATTTACATACAATTTGGTGATTAGGGATAATGTTTTAGTTAATTAGTAACTGTGGTATAATTTTGTTTTGTGTTTAATATAAATTAAACAAAACTGACTGTAACTATTTCACTTTAAAACGCAAAATTGTGTTAAACCCAGTGAATAAGGCAGGTTAAACATTACCACTGTATCTTTGATTATATGTGAACACGCTGTTCTTGAAAACAATAAAGTATGTAAAAACAGAGAAAATAAAAAGATTTGCAATGATTTAAAACATTCTAACTATTTTAGGGTCAAAAACATGCTTCGAAATGCGCACTAAATAGTTATACGCCAAGTGTATTATATCAGTCAAAAATAGCTTGACTCAAACGTTACGAAGAAGTTTAATAATTATTAAATGTCTTTCATAATGTTCTTTTTGCATGCGCTAACTATGACCAAAGCAGATAAGCTAACACTATATTAACATCTGACTATCTACATTTTATTTTATTTTATTTTTACAGCAAAACGTACAAGTATCGGCACTACGAGATAGATCCGGGATGTTACAGCCTAGATCCGAGTTTCATCGGTGGGTTATACAGCTGTTCAACTGTAAATTTTATTTTACACTTTATTTGATATATGCTTTGTGGGGCTTGACGGAAATATATAGATGTATAGCTGTATTTCGAAGATTCGGCCTTACTGGATTATATAGGCCTTGGAAGCAATCCTTACAGTCGTAGAACGAAACCTTTATTGTATTGTTGTCTTATTTATTTTTATTTAAACTGGTTGTTTGCGAGAAAAAAATCAGGTAGTGCGATGTTGAAGCTCTCCACAAACCAGGCTTAAGCACTTCATCGGTCCGTTTGCCACCTATGCTTTCCAAAGCGGTTATTGGTTTTTCTTTTGCGTGTTAGGCCTCGTCCCTGCGTTTTGTCACTTTTACATTTCTTTTGTAAGCCTTTGTCCAGATAGTTTAGGTTTAAGTATATGTTGGTAATTCTTGTGGGACCTTTTCTTATTTTTCTATTGTTAACAGGTCAGCGGATATGCTATACAATTGACGGTTCCGCAGTTTGTTTCTAACTCGAAATGCTATTTTGATTGCTTTTTTATTTACGTCTGTCGCATGTGTCACAGTATTAGAAACCCAAACACGTCTTTTATGGTCAAAATTAGGTCAACCCTCTAGACGTGCTTTACACCTGCACTACATAAACAAAAATGCCAGACATATCTACAGACGACTGCATTACACACGCTTTAATGTCTTTCTGCTTGCAGCTTCCAAAAACTTAAATAGTTCGCACGAAAAGTGTCAGTTGCCTACACCAGTGGATTTATTTTTCCACGGATTTTTTTTAATTAAATTATCATATATGAGGAATGAGATTGAAACTTATTTTTTTTTAAGAATTCAAGGACGCTATTGTCTCAACCCAAATGTCCAGTTATTTCCCCAGTGTGAGGAATACGTCTGTTTTGTGCGTAGTAACGATTGGGCCACAGGGGTTATCTTAAATGTATGTTTAAAGTCTTCACCGTCTGGTTAAGTACTTTTTATGTGAAGTGTTTGAAACATGCTATCACAGTAAATGCAGTGCTATAAAGGTTTCAAGTAAAACATGCTACAGATGAATGTAGATTGTATTCTTACACGTATTCTTACGTCTTCAACTCCAGATGTTCTGGAAGAAAACAACGAGTTTGACCCCACGTACTTCACTGGTATAGCAGATGAGTCGAAGAAACCTTGCGGCAAACTTCTAATCAAGGAGTTTTCCAAGTTTGTTGAGGAACACGGGGATGATTTCTACAAGGAAGAATTCCTGGTAAGTCATGTTTATGTTGCTACAAAGGAAAATCGTAATAGTCACTATAATGTTTTCAAATACATTGCGTTTCTGTATAAATCTATATTTACCATGGAAAATGACACCATGAGCATTAAATCGGATTTGCAAAATTATTACCAGCAACTATTTCTTTCATAACTGTTAGCGTGTCAATCTTGATTTTGTACGTTCTTTTGTACGTTCTTGTGGTACACCCCAAACCAAATATAAATCCTGGTTTTGCACCAATCGTTACCTACTTCGTGTTTGACTGCCTACAAAGTCCTGTTGTGGCAATAATCTACTTGGTAATTGGCTGCATCCAGATACAAACAAACGTCTAGATATTGCATTGCTTATTCAAATTGTAACACAATCAATGAAATCAACATTTAGTAAACATATGTATATAGGAGCTCCTTAAGGAATCTGCGAGATTTAGCATGTTATCGCATTAAAATGTTTGTCTACTTCAGAGACTGCCTAGGGGCTTGATAAAACCGCACGAGGAAGCAACAAAACCTGAAAATGTTGTTAAAAACCGATATACAGGGATCTACCCTTGTAAGTAATTCATGTACCTTATGTTATGCAGTAAATTTATTTATAAGACCGTTGTCTTGTAGGAAAACATTCTTGTATATAGTCCGTTTTGCTACATTACACCGGAGCAGTTATGGTCATATTGTTAATGTACAGCTAAATATCGATAGAGAAAGACCCCCAGACGTTTCTTCGGGTAGAACCACTGGCGAACCACAGGTTAGGATGGAAAGTTTCCAGATATAAATGTTCTAGTCCCGAATGGGACTCGAACCCTCAAGTCTGTGACTCTAACCGAACAGCCAAGGTCTTCTATTCTATATGAACAGATAGATATTCATTATTCATTATGTATATCTGGTTGGAATCAGGATATATATATACACAGACATTTTCACAAAGTGGTCGTCCTTTATTAAATTGACAATTAGTAAGTTTATGTTAACCAGACTGATTTATCAATGGAAAAGGAAATGTTTAGTGAGCAAAGTCCACGGGCGTGTTTCATTCATTTATCATTGTTGTAGATGATGAACACAGAGTTGTCTTGTCCCCACCAGGATCGGATTTCATCAACGCCAGCTACATAGATGTAAATAAATCATACATATTTTGTTTAATTATCACAATGAGAACACAATGTATATCACTAAATACATAGTTGCTAATTTAAATTCAAAGCATTGCACATACTACAAAATCCCTATTTTCGATATGAAAGAAATGTTTTAGTTATCTCCCTTGTTGGAAGGTATTATCATGTACTTTATATAAGAAATATAATAAATTTTATTTTTAAATTCAGAAAAGCGCTCAAGCTTTTTAATATTTTTTCTCTCAGCCAATAAAATGCCATTTCATGAGTATGCTTCAGTCTTAAGTGTTTGTCAAAAGTTTAAAAATTGGAAAATTCTTAAGTTTTCTGCAGTTTCTATATACCAAAAGGTAAGAGAGTATTTTATAATTGTTAGAGTAAAGTCCCTTTACATACGAAAAAGGGGAATAGTGTGCCATCCAAATGTTGAATCGATATTATTATATTCAAACCAAGGCCTGCCTGAATAAAAATCAAACTGATGCTGGATAATATGCTCTTTTACTGGTTTTCATTCAAACCATTTGATTGACCAGAATATTGTTGATACAGTGTTATCTCAATACCACCAAACATCATTACGTCATTAATTAATCCAGCTAATTATAATGGAATATTAACACATGTACAATATGTACAACAAATAAATGCCAACCTGACAGTTCTAAACGATATATTATTTTGACATACACAAGCCCAAGAGATGTTGTTAAATAAAAAGGCGTTAATGACGTCATACGAGAAACTTGCGGTGATTTTATTTTAAATAATAAAATATGGAATACGGCTGTGAAGATGTTGTTTTGTTTGCTAGTAAATTAGTTTAAAACCCCGGATAGCGATTGCGGTTCTGCATTCGTACGCTCTTAAAAATATTTTAGAAAGGCTTATAGAATCTTCAAGAAGTCAAGGAGGCTCAATATTTTTTGTCTGCCAAAGTTGAAACAATGAAAATAAAAGTAACCAGTCCATTTGATGATCAGCGTGTTATGTCAGCAAAGTTTTAAACTTGTTGTTAGGATATTTTTATGTTGATTGAAACAACTTTAAATGCATTGCGGAAACGTGTAATTTAAGTACAAATAGTAACGATAAGTGTACATCGTGGATAGTTTTGGCTGTACAACGAAGTATGTTTAAATAAAATATATGTCTTCAGGGATACTACAAAAAGAAAGAATACATCTCATCCTTAGGTAAGTGTTTTTCCTTTATTATAACAAGTAACATCTTCCTTTGTTAGCATTTGTAATCATTTATAATCACTGATTTCACGTGTAAAGGAGCATTCAATAGCCGTTTAAATAAGACGAAAAGAGAAATCACATATTCCATCTTTTTGTTTATACAAGAACATCACTTAAATTGTTAAATTTAAATTTGAATTGCATTATCTTTCCTGTGGATATATACATCTTAAAATAAAATAAATAAATAAATAAATAAATAAATAAATAAATAAATAAATAAATAAAAATATATACCTTTACACTTTCCTACAAAGCACCAGACCTGAGCACGTAACTTCCTTTTTGAAGAATAAAGACATTTGTGATATTGCGTGCATACTATGATAAAAATAAAAACATTTACAAATAATTGAAATACATATAATAAGTACCCTAAACGAGGGAGTTTAAATGGCGTTTATCTATTTTTGTACTACATGTAACTCGTATCAGTTTTCTTTTGTTTCTCATTTTACTTGCAAATTTCTACAAAGTTGGACTAATCTAATGTTGGATGCTGGCCTCAAAGATTTTAAACTTTACCAACAGCGCGATACAGTCCGACCGTTGTTTTTGTAGGCAAAATTACGTGCAAAGTGAATATCTACACGAGCTATATGGATATTTATTTTCCAATAAGCTACTTACACACTGCATTTTATCAAATACTTATAGCTGTCCTGCTCATTAAGATAAATACCGACTCCTACTGTGTTAAGAAGAAAAAGAGAATTATCATTCACCACATTATTACTTTACCCCTTTATAATATATGGTGTTATTCAACAAGAACTGTGCAAATATGCGCCATTACTGATGGAATCTTTTGTATGGACAAATTTTAGGCCCAACGCGCAAGGCGATGGAAGACTTTAACCTGTTCTGGAGGATGGTCTGGCAGGAGAAAGCTGACGTCATTGTCATGTTAACCAATTTCATGGAAGGGCAGGTAATGATCACTGTTATAGCGCATCCACCCAAAAACAGTTTCTTCTTTAAATTACAACTTTTCTCAATTTTCTTTTTTATTTATGTTAATTTTAAATAAAACAATATGTTAACCCATAATTTTTATTGAAACCTATTGTCAAATTTCATGTTTTTTAAGAAATTTCAATAAAATATCACTTTCAATATTTGTGTCCAAATCCATTATTTAAAATAAAAAAAATAGCCTTGTTAAGCTCTGGTGAAACAGTTTTTTTATGATTTATTTTATCATCTACGACACACATCCACACTTTTATCAATGTATGAAGTTTTGAACAAAATAAAAAAGCAACATATATGGAAATCATCACAGTTAATTTTAACGCTGCAACAACAAAAATTATTTTGATCGAATAATGGCAAACCCATGTTGAACTAATTGGTCCTGTAATGGTTATTGAATGCATTCTTATTAAATATTTGTTTTGTAGATTTCTAGCTACAGTGTATATTTCTCAATTAAAAGCACTGAACAATTTCTTTCTTATGGTGGTAGAATGCTCACGGTAGAAATGACCATACGCCAGTAAGTGTGTGTACAGTACCCAGGTTCCTTTACTGAGTTGGGAAGTTAATAAAAAAAGCTTACTTACAGTTTCACACTTAAGAAACATTTGTGCAATGTCATATGGTCAGTAGTTAAGAGAGTATTGGAGCTTCCGCTTTTGCCTTACTGGACAAGCCCAGAAATTAACTAGCTGGTGTGCCTGATGTCGCGCATGCCAAATTGAAATACATTTAAGTTATTGGCGGAAACAGCCTAAATATACTGTGTTATTAATTACTCTGTTAGATCAAAAAGATACGGAAACAAATTACACAATGATGAACGTCTCGGTGAGCTTTTACAGGTCCTACCGAGAGCCTCCCATAGACCCAGATATTCAACGTGTTGTCTGTCATGTGATTGGACATGATTTATTCAGGAGTCCAAATTGTGTGTGTATAGGTCTTCGTTTAGTATTTTTTTAAGTTCAAGTTTTCCTATCCGTATCCAAAAGAGCATGAAATGTGAACCGTACTGGCCAGAACGAGGAACGTCATGTACATTTGCCAACATCATTGTGACGTCGGAGAAAGAGGAGAATTTCGCTGAATTTGATGTCAATACTTTGTCACTCAAAAGGGTAAGAGACCTAAATGAGCCTTATTTATACACTTCTTTAAAAAGGGTGGTATTTTATTTGAAAATGTAACAACATTCTTATCCCTTTTCAGGAAAATTTGTCCATACATGTTAAATAAACTTTAACTTAAGTTTCAGTGAAGGCTTTTGATAAAATTGCCCAAATTATTAGATGGTATAAATCTTGAAATCTTGAAATATATCGCTTTTAATGCCCATTATTTCGACATCTATAAATAAGCACGATGTGGATTTCAGCTTATATATATAGACAACAAAGCTGATTACTCGGATGATCGTGAAACACGGTTTCAAAAGTAAGTGGTCACGTGGTTTAAAAAAAAATGCTTCAAGTAACTATGCAGCGTGGCTCTGATTTTTTATCAACAGCCCTAAATATACATGTTAAATGGCACGGGATCACGCGTGTTCTGGCTTGAGACAAACTGATGTAGGCGCATGATGTGTTAACTAATTAGCATCAGAGTTCTGGACCAAACAAATATATATTGTCTCTTGGTTTTTGTCACGTTTACATTTACCTTGCATGCTTGTATCTAGTGGTAGTTCAAATTGTAATATTTTTGATAATTCTCATAGGATTTTGTTTATTTACCTTTATCTTTACAAAAATATTTCCGACAATGTAATCGCGGCTGTAGGAAATGAGACACCCCCCACGCCACTACAACTATCGCCAAAATAGCATTGATGTGTTGGTAAATAGTGTCATTTATAATAACAATGTTATTATTATATTCTTTTGTCATATTTTTTGCTTATAAACTGGGATAATCATGATATAAACTGTCATTTCAGAGAAAATAAGCCTTAAACCGTAGGTAAATATGTTTTGCATATTCCTGTTATGCTATGTTTTATAATCAGCCGTTGTAATGACACACTTGACATGACGTATTCTTAGGGTGAAGAACAGAGGATTCTGCATCATCTCCACTACACGGCCTGGCCTGACAAAAGTGTCCCTGATGATGTCACGAGCCTGATCGAGTTTAGACAGAAGGTCAAGGCCACTGGATCTATTCTTGGAGGACCTACTATCGTGCACTGCAGGTTTGTGGATCTTTTTATAATTAGCAATATTTCAACTGGCTAGTTACGTCCCTTATCAGTTCAATTCACTATTTTATTTCTATAAACAAATACATGTTTTAGGAAGATGAACATTAGAAATTGGCGAGAAAAAAAAACGTTGTAGAAAGCAAGTTAATAATATCGTTGGGACGGATATTATGGAGCAGAATAAGTAATAGAAGAGAAGAATAACAATACAATTCACCGAAAGATGAAAGTGCAAAACAATGATATAATGAATTTTCTGAAGAATTAACATAGTCCTAGGTAACAAAAAGTAAGTGTGTACAAAAAGAGTTTATAGGATCAAGAAATTTAATTAGAAAAATATTCAAGCCTAATATCAACGGCTGTTGTCAAAGTTAATATAGTCGGTAGGGAGGTAAGAATCCAATCAAAATACAAAATGTAGTTAAAAAGTATGGCAAATATAGTATATATTTATTATTCTTAAACTATGTACTGCTTTCTTCTTAGCTTGAGGGCCTCATATATAAACTTAGCAATATTTTTAATATTACTTACTTGTGTCTCTTGAAACATCATTATCATTTTATTTATTGTTGGCCATCTGCAAAAATATTGAGGCAAATAAAGTTCATTGTAGAATGGGCAAACTAATTTAAAATTATATTCCGACTCTTTAACATTCATGTTACATTTTGTTCTTAACTTTGCTCTCTACTTATATTATGGTACCTCCCTTCTTCTATCTAGCCGATGTACAGTGCATCTAAGCATAGTTAGAGCAATTCTATGTTTCTCAATATTTAAAAAATCCACATATATTTTGAAAGTTGGGGAGGTTTTGAAAAGTCGATACCTTTCAAGTTAACTAGACATATTGGGATCCTGATACCAAGTGTGGAGATATTGGTTATAAACCCTTGGTTTTAATGTGTTAATTTTAACTAATTTAACTTATCGTAGCAATTCTACCATCTTTCGTGACAATCTTAACCCAAACAAGTACCAAACTTAAATGATTGACATATAAACTCATACATATAAATTAATAGTATTATGTTTATATGAAATGGCAATCTACAGGAAAGAACAGCTAGACTTTTCCCTTAAAACCTGTGGGTTTTCACGTGTTCCTTTCTAACAAAACCTTTAAGTGCCCGCATTAGAAAAAACAACATATGTTCCAGAAAGTTAATTGAAACATTTTATTAAATTAGTGCTGGTATCGGTCGCACGGGAACGTACATCGCTCTGGACATTCTGATTAATCAGGGCAAGGCCCAGAAATCTCTGGACATCTTTGAATGGGTTGCACGAATGAGAGAACAGAGGACATCTATGGTGCAGACTTGGGTAGGTAATTATAAGAATCTGTAAGTAATGCTTTATTTCATTTCATATATGTAAAGTTTGACGATATATTTAAGCTTCAAGTCTTGATTGTTCTAAATATGGTTAATTAACTTGTTTTTGCGATTCTCAATGTAATCTTTTCACAGGGAAATGCCAATGCTTACACACATTTACTCGTGTTAGTTAAGAACATTTTTTCTCAAGCTTAATCCTTCCTGATCCTCGTTTTAATACGTATCCACAGCTAGATTATTATCATAAACATGTTGTTCCTATATGTACAGGAACAATACGCGTATCTCCATCAAGCACTTGTCCACGCCCTAACGTACCGATGTGAGCCAATCAAAGAGAAGAAGTTCAGTCGCTTTATGGACAAGACCGATGGCAAGAAAATGACTATCTTGTTTAAGGTAAATATGACCAAACACGTTGCATCAAATGGAAACGTTCCTGGAATACACCAACGACGTTTTAACTTGTCTTTCATTGTAAGTATGTGAGTTAAGAAATATTGTTGCAGTTAAATTGTAGATGTATCTAGGATAAAACAGAAAAGCAAAATTGTTTAATGAATATGTTTTTCACCACAGACAACGTTTTACTTTCAGTTGATAACATTTTAAAAGACACGAAGGAGCCAAATTAACTTCTGACATAACTATTACTATCATTACTTATACTGCTACAACAACAACAACAATAACTACTAGTACTACTACTTCTTCTACTACTGCTACGACTACTACTACTACAACTTCTTCTACTTCTTCTACTACAACTACTACTACTACAACTACTACTTCTTCTTCTACTACTACTACTACGACTACTACTACTACTACTACTACTAGAACCCCTACTACCACCTTTTCATCGAATTGTACACATGCTTCTTCTTTTCCTAATACTAATTTTATTACTACTACTACTACAACTACTAATACTACCATCACCATCACTACTACTACTATTAAGACTACTACCTACACTACTTCTACTACTTCCACCACCACCACCACCACCACCACTACACCTACTACTACTACTACCATTACTCTTACAACATATTATTATTATTATTATTATTATTATTATTATTATTATTATTATTATTATTATTATTATTAATTTATTAAAATGACAATTCATCAATAATCATACACCAGCTAATTAACTAATCTCAACTAATCTCAAGGTTATGTATTTTTAATTTATATCCTTGTATTGTTAAACACCTATATTTGCAGCAACTACACCGCAAGGTAGAGAAAATTACAGTTTCCGAACAAGAAGCTAGAGACACAAATCGTGGCTATACTGATATGAACAGGGACGGGGCCGATATTCCAGGTTTTGTGTTTCTTGTTACATTACTTCATTTCAGTAAGCATCAATCAGATTTTATTATTCACAAGACTTTCTGTATAAGTCTTAAAATTAAATAATCTGAGTGCATGCTTTGGATGAAATTATTGTAGTGTTTTAATTCGTTATTCCATAATACTGACTGGCGAACAATATTGATGCCAATAATACTAAAAAATAGTAATAACAACAACAACAATAATAATAATAATAATAATAATAATAATAATAATATTAATAATAATAATAATAATAATAATAATAATAATAATAATAATAATAATATAGTAGCAATAATGATAATAATAATAATATACAGTAAGTTTTTGTTTATCCTTGTAAAAATGATCGTACTGTATTTCAACGAGTAATTTTAAATTGACATAATATGCCACCTGCCCATCTGGATTGATATCATACACATTGTACTCAAAAGGGACACAACTCAATACACATTGACAAGTTGAGCGTTTATGAACCTGGTGACACAAAATGTTTTGGTCTGTCCGCAAAAACGAAAATAAGTAAATGAATAATTCCGAAAATTGATATAACCAATTCAGTGAAACCAATCATAATGTCGAAAAATTCTTTCTACAACTTGCATTTACAATTGAGTGTTGTTTTTTTTTTAAATAATTTGATTCTGTCTATTAGCTGTCGATATGCACTTCTAGGAAACACTTTAAACTACTTTTTTTTAATGAAAACACATATATACATTATTTATGTTAAACAATTCAACGAGCTTGGGATTGTTTGCCACCTAATTTCTTAAAAGTATTCATTGTTATTTCCGTTTCCATGCCAACCGTATATAACATTGCTTTACTATTCATGCATTTTATGCAGAATATAAAGTATGGTGCGGGATGGGCGCTAAGACCCTGACAAAGCTATGACGAGGAAATCATTTAATATTTCTATTCGACAACGTAGATATATCAGGAAACGAATTCTTAATGACTCATGGTGAATGGAACTTGTAAGCACACTGGCATCTTCTGCGTTTAGGAAGCGATCATGCTTTCAAGTGCTAGAAACCGACTTGAATACTGTGTTTTCTTTTTTCTACTGCTTCGACCTGGTTGACTTATCTTTGAATATTTCAACTATTGTCAATGGAATAAAACTTGCTGTTCGTACAAACGTGTGGCAGTCACATTACAATTATAAAATTCCATGGTAAAAATCAATAGTGCATTGCAGTTCAGAAAAAGATGTTTGCGCGTCTCCCCGTGCATGTAATCTATGTTGTCATTTGATTCATCCTATAAGGATTGTTACGTGTATTTCCTTTGATGGACAGTGAACTTTGGTTCTTCAATTCCATCTTCACATGAACAGGATGCTACAACCATTTATTCGTCTCTGGTCATGTTTGTTCATGATTCAGAAAGTTAATTTTATTTATAGTTAACCATTTTTGTGTAGTTTTTCAAATCGAAATAATACCATATTATTTTCTCAACAATGCGGACATTATTTTTCAATGACGTCACTACTTTCGTCATAACGTATAGAAAATATCAGCGCATGGACATTTTGTACTCAAATAGATCTTTTTTCTTTTCATTGCTTGCATTTGAAAAACTCGTCAGGAAGTGCGAGATAAGAGCTCTGTAAAACCGGCTTAAGCACCCCAGTCGGTCCATATTGTCGACTGATCGTTCCAAGGCGGTAACAGTCGGGTTTGCTCTTTTCGTTAAATGACTCATCACAAATTTGTTCTTACTTTTCGCTTGGCTTGCATGTGAAATACCTTTGTTCTGTGCCTTTTCGGAGTTTGATATATGTTGCAATGCTCATAGGACTTTGTCATATATTCTTATTCAAACGTTTGCCCGTCATGCATATTTTGTTTGTTCATTATTTGTTATGATCCTCCTCCTAGAGTATGCAGACATATTAAGTTGCTTTCCTATCAACTGAGTTCTATGTGATAGAATGCAGTATGTCTGAAGCTTGCGAGAAATTAGGCACAGAAGACAATCGTGACACAGTCGTGCGACTAAACACCACGTGCTTGATGTGATTTAGTCCTACAAATGCCTCATGTTGGACCAAGTATTTTTTAAAAATGATTTCTGTTTGAATGTGTATTTTGTGTGCTCTTTTATGTCTATCTTATGTGATTTTTTTCTTTCTTCAGGAAAACAACATCGGCCTCATCTTCATTTTGGCAAAAGATACGGAGAGTCCAACTATATCAATGCAGTATTCATCAATGTAAGTCATCAAATGTATAGGTATGGAATAGAAAATAAACATTTGTATAAAGGTACATGCATATCTATCTGAGATTGACATGACTGTAAATTATTTTTATTTGCGTTATATATACAGTTGACTTCTATGTTTTTTCGAAAATTAACCATAAATGTTAAGTGCTTACATTCTTTAGTTATTTGGGCACACACTATGATTAGTATAAAGTAAATAAATATGGTGTTGACTTATCACGACCGTCGATGGTCCGATTTGTTCTCATTTAAATGTAAGTTTAAATAACATATTAACTTTATAAGCAAATAAACAAAACACACATTACAAATGTAGTTATTAATATTAAGATTATTATCGTCTCATTATTCAAAAGATCTAGCGTCATAAACTAATCTAATTTTAATTTTGACAATTCTTCCAGAGTTACACCGTAAAGGACCGTTTTCTGGTCTGCCAGACGCCACTTCCAGACTCCGTGAAGGACTTTCTGACTCTCATCATGCAAGAATCCTGTTCCTTTATAATCTGTATGGACCCTCCTGGTCTTAGAGATCAGGTAAAACATTAACATTATAAGTATATTTTGGCGTTGATTAAAAATTAAACTATTGAAGCGGAATGGGCACTGACAATCATTTAACTAATTCAAATTAACGTTGAGTGTTTCTGAAAGAAAACAAGAACTCTGTAGATGGAACGGTAACACGTCTAATAATTTACACTTTTGTCTGTTAAGGTTAGGAAAAAGGGGAGCCCGTGGCCGAGTTGAAGAATCACTGACTTATAGCTCCATCTAAAATCATGCTTCAATGCAAGTCCATCTCGGGTAGATGAACTTATTATTTTACGTCGTCCAGCTGGCCTGCTACTCAGACATTTGTCTAAGCTTTTCCTCCCATTGTATAGTCAATGAACCATCTTGATCTTAGTAACAGGATAATACAACGATTTTAGCTAATCATATTCTTGTTTATTTATTAACAAAAATGTAAAAAGCACGTTATTGCACATTTCTCGAAAAAGCTCTTTCAGAAGACTGCCACATGTCCGCTGGTGTTTCTTGTCAACACTGTTATATGTATATTAATGTATAGTAATGCAAAACTAAATTATGCTGATTGAATACTTTGCAGACTTGAGACAAGATTCAGTAATAATAGACAAATAAAAATAAAAATGGAGTAACTGGTTGAATTTAAATGGCGGTTTGAATAATAAATATTTCATTTTAATACTATATATACACCTTGTGTTGAAGATGGCAAAGCACCACTTTAACGATGATGCAAACCTTCTCCGCCACGAGTGCAATTGTATTGCTATTAAATACCATTGGTACATACTGTTGTCATAGTAAGATGTCTCAAAACGAACAAAAGTGTAAAATAATTGTATTTTCAGACCGTAGGCGTTTATTACCCAGCGCAAGCAGGGAAAATGTACAACCATCCATCGCATTTGTTTGACGTGGAAGCCCAGGAAATGGAAACCAACCAAACCTATGTCTTGAGGAAGCTTACCATCCACTTTGCTCATTCGGTTAGTGCAAGCCTGTTTATGTTGGGATAAGCAATTTCTTTGAATTAGAAAGTAATAACACTCACGCATTGGTAAATAGTGTTTATGTTTGTAAATTGTATTTAAAACAACTTATATATAAGTTTAAGCATGCAGTTTTCATTCTTCGGTAGTTCTATGTAAGATCTCATTGTATTTTCCGTAATTGTGCGGGAAGGTCTCCAATCTGGAGACTGTGGCGACATAAATCAAACACATTGTCGCCGTGTAAATGCGTACGGTATGCCGCAATGACCTGGTATGATAATCAAACAGTCGCATAACTTTGACACCAGGCCGACCAGTCGTGTATTGTATTCAGCGTTTGCAACGGATCTTAACCATACCCCCATTAGGTCGCAGACCGAAGTCTTAACGATTTGACTTGGCTACGTCTGTAACAGTTGTTTAGAACATGTGTTGATAAATACCAAAACACCGGGTTTTGTATTATTCATAACACAATATTGCATTACTTATATGTATTTAGGATGAAAGTTTACATATTTGGTTTACATATTTCAGAATTACACCATATCGCGGACGGTGCACCACTACCAATGTCAACATTGGTTGCAGGGCAACCGTGTCCCGGACGTTTCACATTTTCTGCAACTCGTCCACGATGTTGAAGCATTGGCTGACAGATATTCTAGTCATGGGCCTGTACTTGTACATTGTCTGTACGTTTCTTTTTCTTCTTCTATGTATATATACCCATGATATTCAGATACATTTGATTCGAAACACATTTGCCACTAATAACTTCTAAAATGTTCGCCAAGTCTGAATATATTAATCTGTTCGTCCAAGCAATCTCAGTGTAAACTACATGATACTTGTTTCAATGTAGTTTCTGAGCACTTGAACTAGGAATACATAAAAACTTTCGAAATAATAAAATAAGGGTTATATGTTCTTATTAACGAACAATTTATTTCATTTATTTATTAAATTATTAATTATTACATAGAAAAGGTCAAACAATAAACCTAAGAGTATGCGGCCCAAAAATTGTGAGACATCTGAAGTCGTTTTTGCCTTAGTCTCAATTTCATTTATCTATTCGTCGTTATATAAAGGTAGACGTTTGCTTAGATAAATGATAGAGCTTACTCGTTGCAATATCGTACAGAAAATGTTGGAAGACAACTTAAAACGTACAGGATCTGTATCAAACATAATAATGGAATTTCATTAAATTCTCTTCACAGTACTACATTTTGATTTGTTGTTTTCGGTTGTTTTCTAAAATTTGAAGGTTTCCTACATGTTGTTTTTTTTAATTCACATTTTGACACATTTGACATATGATATTGGTCTAGAGTTAGTTTAGATTTAAATATCTGTGATAATTCTTACCTTGTCTTATTTTTTATTCTCAATAATTGTGTATTATGTATCTTTATTACGTCACAGAAATGCAGCCGAGCGAAGCGGCTTGTTCTGCGCTGTGTCTAACCTGGTCCAGAAGATGAAAATGGAAGGAGAGGTCAGCGTGGTTAACACCTTGAGACAGGTTAAAGTCAGAAGGCCACTGGCCATACCAAATAAGGTACTTTTTACCGTTTCATATTTTATTCTTTCGTGCACGATTTTATATTTAAATTTTCCTTTTACAAAGAGTATACAATTGCACATATAACCGTTATTTCTACTTTCTACTGTTTACTATCGTTGTTATACTTATTCTCTTCACTGGACTTGATCGATGCGATCGGTAGTGAATTAGTAGTGAGTCGGCTCCATTTACTGGCGGTCCACTGACAAACCTGGACCGCGAGATACCGACATTCTTAAAAATGAAAGAGAGACCTTGCTAAAGCGAAAGCAAATATATGAGTACTTTCTCGACTGGATGTTTGTTTTGTTTATTGGGCTTATCGTCCCACCAACAGAATTTCAGTTATCTGGAGACGGTGTCCACTTGAAGCAGATATAGTGCTGCTTTCACTGTGTAGAGCATGCCGTGAACACCTGGCATGATACCACACCCAGTCAGATTATCCTGACACCGGGCCAACCAGTCGTGGAACTACCCTTATACTTGCTTGAGCGTTAGCAAGGGAGCTATGCCACTACCATTTTTAACGACTTTGGTATGTCGCGGCCCGGGATCGAACCCGAGGCCTTCCGTACCTGGAGCCGACGCTCTACCGATTGCGCTACCATGTCCGGTCGACTGGATGGTCGGGTGTCATGATAAGTTGACTGGGTGTTACATAAACCAGATTACGACAAGATATACGCCAACAAACGTAAAATATATATTGGTAAGGCCATGGTATCAAAAATAGTCTCTTTAATATGCTCTGTTCATGATTCTTTCTATGAATAAATATTCAATCAAAGTTCAAACCAGATCACCAATTCCGTATAATAACTAATCAAGCCCAACTGGCATGTTTAAATCGCAAACCAAACAAGCATATATGTTTTAAGCCCAAATTAACATCACAGTTATGTTTTACTCACACATCAAGCCAGCATGTAAGTTGTCTTCGCAAACCAATCCATCAGGTATGTTTTTTAGGACAGATTATGCAGGTATGTTGTAGGCGCTAATCCTTCCACCAGGTATATTTTAAGCAGTAACAAACATACTTAAAAATACTTGTCTGGCTGATACTACTTTTTCTAATGAAATGTTTCATATCAGTGTTCATTAACTACATGTTTGTAATGATGCTAGGACGTTGTTCAAATTTCAATTGATTTTCTTTTCCATGATAATAGGTATCAATGTGTATTTTTTTTATCCAGCTATTTTGGTGGAGGAAGACCCCCCAAAAATGGCGGTCTGGGAGACCTTTCCACATTAATTTTATAGCCCCGAACGGGACTCGAACCCATGCGGCGAGAGGCTAGGCGGTCCGAGGAGTTACAAATCGGCGACGCTACCACTACGCCACGGGCGCGCATACTGTAGTTTGGTGTAAAGCTGTAATCAGTTAAATGATGAAATCAAACGGCGATGTTTTCTTATTGTATTTCAGGACCAGTACCTGTTCTGTTATCAGTGTATTCTGCATTATGTCCGACATAACGACGAGGATGGCCATGCCATATCGGGGAACGTTTAGAAATTTTCTATGACTATATTTAAAATAATCCATAGAAGTCTTTGTATTAAGAAATATTTAACCAACATCTTTGAAAACCTTTTGACAAAATTCATATAAAATAATGTTAGATACAATTCCTTTTGTTCCTAAGACAATTTCATTTGGACAGACAGCAAACCCCATAAAAGACAATGAGAATCTTTAGTTCCCTTGCGACATTTATGAAAAGTCAAGGCTAATATACAGATACTTTTCGACCTTATGGTGCCTATACATAGATTTGACATCTCACAAAAATGCAATTTTGTATAATAATATGTATGCATATGACTGCTTGATGATTTTCTGTTTTTATGTTCCTCGCAGTTCTATACTACCATTTCTTAAATGTATATTGTACACAAATTATTGCAAACTCCCGAAATGTATATATTTGAAAATCTAATTGTTTTTACGTTTTATTTATATGTATACAAAGCAGAGTGTACGACTGTTATTACTTTTGGTGTAAAATGAAACACCTTAATTGTAAATTGTGTTCGTCGACGAAAAGAATGCCCAACGTTATCTTCAAGCCAGTCATCCTTCGGCACTAATTTGTCGACAAAATGATTAAATAATATGAGGAAACGTCTACACAGTTATCTGCAACTTTTATCAATAACATGTCATCGTGAGATCCACTTTTCTATGAGTATTTCAGTAAAGTGTAATAAACCATATTCAATCTTTTATTGGTGGCTAATTGGTTATTCGAATTGTTTATTAATATAACTCGAATGCCAACAATTAATTGTCTCACAAATTGACATATATCTATGACATGTTCAATTGCCTGAATGTAATTGTCTAGGTTTGTATGAAAGGAAGTGAAAAATGTTATAGAAATCTGTATTATAAATGATATTATATTATCAATCAGTATTGAAAAGCTCTGTTATCTGTTTTCATTTTTGTTGTATATGTTTTAATACACTGCTCGATTTATCTGTCTCAATTGTGTTATTTGTTTGTACAATTATTACAGAAAACAAATAATCTGTCGCACGCATGCGATTCAACATTCACAAATTTATAGTACTATTTAGTCTGCTGAGAAATCCTAAGATACGCGGACGAATTCTCCAGGTTGGCTGGCCATATTATTGTGTGTGTGTGTGTGTGTGTACGTTTGTATTGGTATCAGTGTTAGAACTTGGACCTGATCGCACACCAACAATCAGAGGACGTCCGCGAAATGATTTCTCTTCAGTCTTCTTATTTCGGACTCCTCTGCTATTAAACAAAATTAGTTAGTCATCGTATCGATGAGTAGCCCAAGCCCAGTTACAAATTTTTCGCACATTTCCCTATGTCACGTGGCACGACAGTGTGCGAAATTAAGGGCAGATCACTCTAAGTTGACCAATGACGTCACGAGCTCGCGGGCAGCAAAAAGTCGATATTCCACTGATCTGTGAAACATGCAAACTTTAAAATTGCAACATGATCAGGGCATTTTGTGCTAAATCTAAGAGAACTAAATGTAAACTTAAGAGATATATCTATCAACTAGTTTTGTTCGTCTGTCTGTACGCGGGCAAACGACATTTTGGTATCTTTTATAAAAATGCCGTTAGTTCAATATTTTTATAAAGTTATTTCGTTGAGACTTAAATTAAAGCATTTTCCTTAAAGAAGAGGCTAAACCCTTTCAAAAAGTACATTTATTTGTCTTTTTTCCCCTTAAATATCTGTTCGTCCGCCAGGAGCTTTTGTAAGTATAGTTCATCAAGAAAAAGTTTTTCTCTCTCGCATCTTTTATTATTAAAAATTATAAACTTCCAAGATCAAAAGAAACATTCATATTTTTTATTAGCTGTTCACCCGTCCGTAAGCACGGTCGTGTATACGTATAGACAGCTCTAAGGAAGTTTTCTTAAAAGCTTTAAAAGTCTTTATATTTTAAATATTGGGTTTTTGGACTTAATTTTGTAATGAGGACGATAACACTCTGTGCATAGAAACGCCAAAACTTGATACCATTGTTCGCCCTTCTGTATGCCTTTTTGACATTTTTAAAATACTTTTTTCTCCATACTGTGTGTTTATGTCTTGAGCCAATGGATTTTCAACTTATATATTAATAAAACAAGCAATTAGTGCTATTCACCGTCGCTCTTTATGTGTCCATACGCACAGACACCATTTATTTTTATATATGGGAATGTGTTAAAATTACACAAAATATCCCAAAATCTTCCTAAGATATTTAAAAGAAAATAGTATCGAATTCGAGTTCAAAGCATCAATTCTAGTTTAAATTCGAAATTTAATGAAGGTTTTTGAACATTTAAAAAAAAAACATGCTTAATATAGACTATGTAAAATTTATATTCTAGATTAGTCTTATTTATTGTTCAAAGGGTTATTGAGTATTCTAACAACAAATCTGTTGGGCATTTTGAGCCATCTTTTTACAAGCTTTTGAAATGGCGGGCCGGAGTGCTTCCAAAATTTGCGATAAAAATTAAGAAATAAAATTGACGAAACAATAACAGGAGGCTTTTAACTCTGATTCGTGTTCAGCACATCAATTTCTGTCAAAAACAAACTTTGAAAAATACATCTGACAAAACATCTCCAAAATAATATTGCATAGGGTATACCGAAGAATTCATTTCAACCCCAAATTTTAGATTGGCATAATATTTGTATCCTAGGGGTTATTTAATGTTCTAACAAAGAATTCGTCGGAACTTTGAAGCTATTGCTTATTGTTTTCTGGGGTGTGGATATATAGTGCTGCCATCATTGTGTATGGCATGCCGTGAACACCTGGCATGATGCCACACCCAGTCACATTATCCTGACAACGGGCCAACCAGTCTACCCTTATATTTGTTTTAACGTTAGCAAGGGAGTTATAACCCTACCATTTTTTACGACTTTGCAATGTCGGGGCCCGGGTTCGAACCCGGTGTCTCCCGTACCTGGAGCCGACGGTCTACCGATTGCGCTACCAGGTCCGGCCAATTGGTAAAAATCTTTTATTCTTTGTTTCATGGGTTATGAGATTTTCTAACATCGCACCGTTATCCGCTGTCACTTGTGTAAAATCATTGACCGTTTTCTAGATCTAGGAGGTCCGGGTTCTCCAAAAATTGGCTGTTTCTTTGAAAATATGGAAACAAATCAGTTCGTTTACCGTTTTGGCATTAGATGGTCATAATTAGGTCGGAATTGCACGAAAGGCTGAGTCCATATATTCCAATATAAGTATGATAAATTATTTTCTATAGAAAATATGTATTCCTACAAAGATACAGCATTTACAATACTTATACAGTCATTAAACCAACTGGATTCTTTTTCCTATGACGAAAGCACATATGTAATGTTAATATGCGGTCGTTTGTCTGTCCGTACTTTGGACAAAATCCTTGAAAAGGGTAATTTTGCGTAAACTTCCGTTTACTTTACCATTTAAAAAATAGAAATCGAAAGCAATAGGGTTGGGCTTTTTTTCTTTTCCACAAAGTTTTTCACAAACTACAGCTCCGAATTCGATCATATTTACCTCGTGAAAAAGATAACACCTTGTTGTTGTTTATCATACAAACTCTAACATGTTTGTTATGTGTCCGTGTGTCCCTCCGTACACGGTTTTAACTTCCACAAAATATAAATTTTTCAGACAGAAAATGCGTTCATACTGCAACATTTTCTATGCCTATACAGTTCATTAAAATAGACAAAACTTTGCATTTTTCTTGTATTCTTTTAATATAGTTCTTCCCTAAAAAGTCGAAATAAGTACGAATTTATACACCTTTAACAATGAATGCGCCCTAGTAAGTGTTTTACCGCGTATGTTTATAATTTATTTCCCCATAAAAACTGTTCAAATATATCAATTCATAACATTTGTGGAAATAGGATATATTATTTTTGTTAAGTACAATGAAAAAAGTAAATATATATTTGCCGTTTTCTCAAACCAAAACTCTTTAGCCAAAAAAAGAGCATTATTTTTATCATGCATGTCCATTTCTGGGATCATTTTCTAAGAAAAACATTATCAGAATTAAAAAGATATTCTTTGCTAATTTTTCAGCATTTAAAAAACCATATTAAACTCTTCGCCATTTGTTAACTGGATGGGTTTACGGAATAAACATTCATATGATAACAGTCAATGTATGAACAACAAATTCATAAAAAGAATTGCCCAATTAAATGCACTATTCGTTTCATACGTGCGCGTGAAGTCTCTCTCTTTAAAAAAAAAAATGCGATAATTCGCTAAAGTATAATTTGATACATGTTAGAATATGTTGTTGTTTTGTCTGTAATGTCACCATGTTTTAAGTTGTATATAATGACTGCCACACCTCAGTATTAATGTAACAGTGTCATTGTCTTAGACGCGACCATCGATTTTGTGCTGTCAACACAGAATATAAAACGTCTTTTTTAAGTTTTTAACAAACTTTAAACATTTCTAGTACAACTTTAACCTTCAGGAAGTGCGAGGTTGGAGCGCTACACAAACCAGGTTTAAGCACCCCAGTTGCCCCTTTTGCCAATTGATCGTTCCAATGCGGTAACTGATGGTTTTTCTTTATGTGTGTTATGTCTCGTCTCTGTGTTTTTGTCACATTTACATTTACCTTTTTTGCCTATGTCTACTGGTAGATAAAATTTACACTTATGAGCATTATGATATTACACCAACAGTATGCACTGTATGCAAGGCTCTAAATAAGAGGAGTATCTGCGTATTTTACTCAATTTAAAATACAAACTACTAAATATATTTTACGTAAGGGCCTAATAAATAGGCTCCGTAATTACAGTTTTTGTAAAAGCTGTGAAATTACTGACTAATAAGCATAAGCTGTAAGTGTAAAAGCTTTGAAATTACTGACTAATAAGCATAAGCTGTAAGTGTAAAAGACTTGGATTTTCTGTGCTCCAGATAAGCATCGTTTTATCGGTTAATGTATTGATTTTGATGTAAAACTAACTGAAATTGAAATCTTATTGTACTGAAACGATTTGGGGAAGGGGAAGACGATTTACAATCGATTGCCTTGTCGTTTTGTTTACATTAAAAATTATCAAGGCATACATGTATATACACTGGGCAAAACCTACAGGTTAAAAGATACGGGTGCACCGTCTAATCGATTACATATGAATTTAGCAAATGGTATGCCACATAATGTGCTATGGTAAAAATCACCTTGTATGATTAGTGCAGTGGCTGCTTTTAGAAATATTGTCGGTTATTTTAATAACCCTTTTGTCCAAAAAATTTTGTAGTGAAAACTAATTGACCATAAGAATTGTCTGGAGCACTGGAATTTGCAATTAAAACTCTTGTAGATTATTCGATTTAAGGTAGTTCGCGAGAATAAATATCTACAGTCTGATTCGTTCAATGGTGTGTTTAATGTGTTGTTATAGATATGAATGTGAGAATTTGTTTTAACATGATCACCATTTTGAATTGATTTCATGTTTAAAGGGTGCTCAGACACTTATTTTTTTCAATAGTTTCTCCTGAACTTTGAAATGTATATTATTATTTCTGTACTTAAAGCCATCCTGCAACAGAAACAAATACATTGTGCAAGCATTTTCAGCAGTCTTTCACTATTTGTAGGTGAGTTTCTGAATTAAACATTCCTGAAAAATATTAACAAAGTGAATTAAATTATTATGCAGGGTATTACAATTAATTCTGCTTTAAGTTTGGTAAATTCTAGTTTGATAAATTTGATTTCATATTATATTTTTTTTTATTTTAATGGAGTTGGTGCCAATCCTGTTCAAATATGACTGTCATGATGGGTTTGTAGATGGCTGTTATAAATCGATCGAAATCCACTTTATTTACGAATGAATGCATACATAAACCCTACCATCCTTTTACTGAGGATAAACATGGCTGCATTGTACAGAGTACTACTTCTGTATATAATTGTGTGATTCTGATGGATTTCTTTCTTAAAATCAAGAAAATAAATGTGCAATTATTCTGTGATCACATAACTACTATAAAACTCTGTACAAATTCTTATTAAAGATGACTACAAAATTCATTTTGAGGTTATAGTGAAAAGGGGAGGTTTTTTTTTTCAGATGTTTACTTGAATACTGGGGCCGTCTTGCATCTTATTCACAGAGATATGGCTCTTTGTTGTATGCATTTTTGAAGAACATTTGAACAGTAGCTCATCTTTGATGGCTTGTGCTCAACTTTGATACTTTATATTAATATAGAATGATGAATTCTTCATCTTGAATGGTTGTTTTAACAAAGGGGAATGTGGGGTATTGTCACTTGTGTTTCAAATTAAAGAGGGTGCCTAATCTTTAATACAATTTGAGAACATTTACAAACTTTATTTTTTCTTCATATTTAAGAATCAGCAAACTTGCATAAGCCATCTAAATTATGGCTTTTCAGGACTCTCACTGTGATTGTTTCGTCCATAAGCCTCTCTTAAAAGTCAATATAAGCCATAAAGTTTTATGCTTATTGCTTAAAATAATTATATACTATACAAAGCTAGGTTATTGTTATTTTTGCTATTACTTCCGTTTTAATACTATCACTACTATCATCATAACTACTATTATACGTTGTAGAGATTATCTAGGAGTGCAAAAATATAAACTATATATAAAAATATGAGTGCCATTGGAACGGGCCAATTAAAATAATTGGAACAACTTTGATTCGTTTCAAGCCATTGGCTAATTTAGCACATATCAGGGTGAGCACTGCTTTTTAATGACTTGAAAAGACAGCAGATATATTTTTTGTGCTCAACATCTAACATTTTACAGATTTGGTTGCACAGTATGATTTAAATGCCCGAAAGTTAAGTAACTTTATATAAATTGACATCTTTACTAACAGCATCAGCTTTAAAAAAAAACCAGTTCTAACATAAATTGTAAGGACTACATTATGCTAGTAATAGGTCTACAGTACCCAAATGTTTCAGAGTACTTATAAGAATGTCAAGTTATTTACCTTTACAAAAATAGTACTTTTGCCATGTTAAAGCAAACATGCATAAGCCATCTAGAAACGGGCTTTTTACTGAATTAAATGTACACAAATTAGAAATTTTCTTCTGCTCTTATTCTCACCAAGAACTTACAAATTTTGTGATACTGTGTAGGTGGCAGCAGTGAAATCTAACCAGCAGCTGAATTTGGAGAAAGCAATGGACTCTTAGGACCCTTCCTACAGCCCACACCTAACACAGGTAGTGAATGGATACTGATATGTCTAAGTCTGCCTAGTAGTGTTTGACTGATGTATCAAAACATTTCAAATGTGCAGCAGTACCTTTTTATGCATATTATTTATGACTTTAACTACGCACAGTTTTAATTGTCAGGTTGTGATAACATGGTGTCAGTGTATGACAGGATGGTGTCCGGGTTAGATATCATGGTGTCAGTGTGTGGTATCATGGTGTCAGCGTATGGCTGCATGGTGTCAGTGTGTGCGATCAATGTGTCAGGGTGTGTTATAATGACGTCAGGGACTAGTATCATGGTGTAAGAATGTGGTGTCATGGTGTCGGGGTGTAGAATCATGATGTCAGGGACTGGTATCATGGTGTCAGTGTGTGGTAGCATTTTCTCAGGGACTAGTATCATGGAGTAAGGGACTGGTATCATGGTGTCAGGGTGTGGTATCATGATGTCAGGGTGTGGTGTCAAGGTGTCATGAACTGGTATCATAGTGTCATGGACTGGTTTCATGGTGTCAGGGTTTGGCATCATGGTGTCATGGCGTGGTATCATGTTGTCATAGTGTGGTATCATGGTGTCAGGGTGTGGTACCATGGTATCAGGCTGTGGTGTCATGGTGTCATGAACTGGTATCATTGTGTCATGGACTGGTTTCATGGTGTCAGGGTTTGGCATCATGGTGTCATGGCGTGGTATCATGTTGTCATAGTGTGGTATCATGGTGTCAGGGTGTGGTATCATGGTATCAGGCTGTGGTATCATGGTGTCAGGGTGGTGAATCATTGTGTAAGGGAAAGTTATCATGGTGTCAGGGATTGGTATCATGGTGTCAGGGTGTGGTATCATGGTGTCAGGGATTGGCATCATGGTGTCAGGGTGTGGTATCATGGTGTCAGGAATTGGTATCATGGTGTCAGGATGTGGTATTATTGTCTCAGGGACTGGTATCATTGAGTCAGGGAATAATATCATGGTATCAGGGTGTGGTATCATTGTGTTAGGGTGTGGAATCATGGTGTCAGGGTGGTGTATCATGGTGTCTGTTTGTGATATTATGGTGTCAATGTATGATAGGATGATGTCGGCGTTAGGTATTATGGTGTCAGTGTGTGGGTACATGGTATCAGCGTGTGGTATCATGGTGTCAGGGTGTGGTATCATTGTGTCAGCGATTGTTATCATTGTGTCGAGGTTTGGTATCATGGTGTCAGGGACTGGTATCATGGTGTCAGGGTGTGGTTACATGGTGTCAGGGACCATTATCATGGTGTCCGGGTGTTGCATCATTGTGTCAGGGACTGGTATCATGTTGTCAGGGTGTGGTATCATGACGTCAGTGTGTTATATTATGTTGTCAGGCTGTGGTTACATGGTGTCAGGGACCGTTATCATGGTGTCAGGGTGTTGCATCATTGTGTCAGGGACTGGTATCATGTTGTCAGGGTGTGATACCATGGTGTCAGTGTATGACAGAATGGTGTCAGCGAATAGTTACATGGTGTAAGGGTATGGTATGATGTGTCAGTGTCAGATATCATGGTGTCATGGTGTGGTATCATTGTGTCAGGGTGTGGGTCATGGTGTCAGGGTTTGGTATCATGGTGTCAGATTGTTATATCATGGTGTCAGGGACTGCAATCGTGGAGTTACGGACTGGTGGCATGGTGTCAGTGTATGATAGGATGGTGTCTGGATCACGTATCATGGTCGTATGATTAGGTGTCATTGTGTCTGGGCCTGGTGTCATGGCATCAGGATGTGGTATTATGGTGTCAGGGCCTGGTATTATGGTGACAGGAACTGGTATCATGGTGTCAGGGACTAGAACCATGGTGTCAGAGACTGATACCATGGTGTTAGGGAGTGGTATCATCGTATCAGGGACTGGTATCATTGTGTTACGGTATGGTATCATGGTGACATGGTGTGCTATCATTGTGTCAGGGACTAGACACATGGTGTCAGTGTGTGTTATCATGGTGTCAGGATGTCAGGGTGTCGAATCATGGTATCAGGGATTTGTATCATGGTGACAGGGTGTGTAGCCATTGTGATAGGGACTGCAATCATGGAGTCAGTGACTGGTATCATGATGTCAGGGTGTGGTATCATGATGTCAGGGTGTGGTATCATGATGTAAGGGTGTGTTACCATGGTGTCATGGACTGGTATCATGGTGTCATGGACTGTTATCATGTTGTCATGGTGTGGCATCATGGTGTTTGGCATGGTATCATGGTGTCAGGCTGTGGTATGTTGGTGTCAGTGTGTGGAATCATGGTGTCAGGCTGTGGTATCATGGTGTCAGGGTGTGGAATCATTGTGTAAAGTTGGGATATCTTCGTGTCAGTGTAGGAATGATGCTGTCAGAGAATGGAATCATGGTATTAGGGTATGGTGTCAGCGTGTCTGGGTTGTGTATCATGGTGCCAGGGTCTGGCATCATGGTGCCAGGGTCTGGTATCATTTTGCCAGGGAACGTTATCAAGCTGTCATTGTGTGGTATCAGGGAATCAGGAACTGGTATTATGGTGTCAGGGTGTTTTATCATGGTGTCAGGGACTGGAATCATGGTGTCAGGGTGTGTAACCATTGTGTTAGGGACTAGTATCATGGTGTCAGTGTGTGGTATCATGACGTCAGTGTGTGATATCATGGTGTCAGGGTGTGGTAACATGGTGTCAGGGACCATAATCATGGTGTCAGGGTGTTGCATCATTGTGTCAGGGACTGGTATCATGGTGTCAGTGTATGATAAAATGGTGTCAGGGAATAGTAACATGGTGTCAGGGTATCGTTGGATGGTGTCAGTGTCTGAAATCATGTTGTCATGGTGTTGTATCATTGTGTCAGGGTGTGGGATCATGGTGTCAGGGTGTGGTGTCCTGATGTCAGATTGTAATATCATGGTGTCAGGGACTGCAATCATGGAGTTAGTGACTGGTATCATGGTGTCAGTGTGTGTTATCATGGTGTCAGTGTATGATAGGATGGTGTCAGGATCTCGTATTATGGTGGAATGATTAGGTATCATTGTGTCAGGGCCTGGTGTCATGGTGTCAGGATGTGGTATCATGGTGTCAGGGCCTGGTATTATGGTGACAGGGACCGGTATCATGGTGTCAGGGACTTGAACCACGGTGTCAGGGACTGATACCATGGTGTCAGGGTGTGGTCCTGAAAGCGCCAAGGGCCAGACGGAGTCCCTGGTTGTGGACAACGTCTAGCATCTGGAGATATGATCTTCTGGCAGAGCCGTAAACAATGCTACCATAATCTAATTTCGAATTTACTAGTGACCTATAAAGTTGCAATAAAACATTTCTATCAGCTCCTCAGACGGTGTGGGATAAATATTTCAACAGGTTAAGAGATTTAAGACATTTTGATTTTACATATTTAATATGCGGTATAAAAGATAATTTACTGTCAAATATGACACCAAGAAATTTTGTTTCCTTGACAACAGGAATGCGAGTGTTATTAAGAAATAATTTAGGATCGTTGTGCAAAGTTCTTTTCTGACAGAAATGTATGCAGTTTGTTTTGGTTGGTGAAAATTTAAAACCATTGTTGTTACTCCAAGTGTGTATAGGTAAATAAGAAAAGGTCCTACCTACATTTTCACAGATATTTAAATTGTATCTACGTGCAAACAATGTAAATGTAAATGTGACAAAAACACAGAGACGAGACATAACACATAAAAAGAAAAACCATCAGTTACCGCCTTGGAACGGTCAGCCGACGAAAGGGCCAACTGGGGTGCTTAAACCAGGTTTGTGGAGCGCAGACTTTGTTTCGAGTACTGCCAGTTCCATCCAAGACACTCTGAGGGAAAAGTTATCTAGAACTCGATTTTATGTGTTGTCTGACTCTAGTACTGATAAGTCAGTAATTGACCAAGAATGCATCATGGTGAGATTTTAGACCCTAATAGTAAGACACCTATCACTACTGTTGCTAGTATTGAACCCTTTGACACTCCCGATGCCAATGGTGTCTTTGAAACAATTTCACGTGGACTGAAAACCATAGACATTGCTGTTAAAATACTTGTGTTTTTATTAATGGATGTACGGACAAGTAGCGCATTGGTACGGACAAGTACATTTTTATAACCACTTGTCCGTTGTGACAAGTAAACATTTCTGAGATTTCGCCACCCCTGATTATAGCACAGGGGCACTTATGAGGTGCCCAGGGACTGAACCCGGCCGGTCCATTATACTGACACCGACGAGTCAGGCGTAATGCTGTCCCCTTAGACCCGAACTTTGGGAGCGAAGCCACTACTACCAACTTTAAAGTCTTTGGTTTGACCCGGCCGGGGTTCGAACCCACGACCTCCCGATCCGCAAGCCGACGCTCTACCATCTGAGCTATTGCGGTCGGTCTCTCAACTTTTACTTGGACTTGGGTATGCAGTTGTAAACGAATATTGGAATTTCATCAGGAATCTTTTATAAAACCCAATGTGGAATTCAACACACAAATGAGACAACAAGCGATCACAGCCTTCAAGTAGAACTTCCACAAATTGATGAACAATTCTATCTTTGATAATACTAATAGCTCATATAACATGTATATAAAAAGTGTGTTTACAGACAGGCCTCCAAATTGTCTCTAATTGGAGGCAGATATAATACAGCTCCATTTAGGAAACAAATCTGGGACTAGTTGGCTGTCGGGCCCAGCTCTTTCACGAATCTTTTCACCCATGGTAGGGTGAACGTCCGAGGGTCCGTGATCGCGGTGACCGTCTCATGGTGCAATAAGAAACACTGTTCGGCCAGGTCAGTGTCGGCGTGTTTTACGGCCCGTTCAGCGACCCGGAGCAATCTGTCCTTTTTTCGGGCGTTCAGGGGCAGAAGGCGGACCATGCCACTTCCCGGAAGGAGAATTGGGCGTGATCCATCAGAGCCTTAGCCAGCGTCTTGGAGCTGCCCTTGCCGTCCTCGTCGTGGACAGGCGCTTACGCTAAACACCTGCCATGGGGTAATAGGGAGGACGTACATTATGTGATCGCCCGTATTCCGCCATCGAACTTCCGAATCTCAAGACGCAGTGGTTGGGAGGCAGTAAAGGTTAGCGAATGTCCTCTTGACAACACGCGCCGACACCCAGGCTATCTCGACCAGGCGGAACAAATCACTCCCATGGAGAGGGGGATCGCACGTGATGATATACTCCGGCATGCCTGCGAATCCTGTAGGTTTTTCTTCAAAGGCGGTCTGCCCACTCATGGCGAGCTTTTGGTCGCTTTGGGTGGAGAGTCATGAGCTACAGGCGCCATAGGTCACTAACTTGATAGGGGCCCACTTAAAGAGATGACCTTCAGTGAACTGGTCTACGGCCAGAACCTTACAGCGCCCTTCTTCGATCTCTTCGGGAGTAAAGGTTCATGTACGAAACGCTTGCCGTAAAACCCAAATAAATAAATAAGCTGTACTCCTTCTATTTCCGCAATGCTTGCTATAGTCTCTGCATACACATAGTCAAATTCTACTTCATGACAATTGTACTTTTTGGGAAACTCACTTATCCAAAGTAAATTCTCGTTTATCTGCATTGATTTTTGTTTTACTGAGGAATAAATATTCTGTAAAAAAAAATATCAAGATAAGTAAAATGCCAATGCAAAGGATCTGTGATGTAAGTATAGGAGGCTGCAGAAAGGCAGTTTGCAACACATTGTGATCCTGCATGGTTACCAAACATCAAATGGGTTTGATGAAACTTATCTTGTGCTGATGATAATTCAGGATTTCCTTGCATCTCTTCATCAGATCTGATGCGTTCTTCTTTCGGGTTTACCTTGCAATCAGCTTCATTTAGCATTGTGTCTTGTTTTATCATAGAATCTGAATGTTTGGTCTTTTGTTTGCTTTTGTATCTTTGCACAATGATAAATCTGGATTTTTCTGACATTTATAATTGCCAGTAATATATACAGTTGTGTTTCCCTTTGACTTAATTGTGTTTTATGCAAACTGTTAAATAACAGGTTTAGGGCAACCTCATGTTTCTGCTAGAGTTGTTGTACACCTAAGTCATGGAACGATGACTTGAAAATACATGACTTGATGAAATGTATAATATTGAGTATAAATAGAACATCTTAGCATGTTGTCACACACAGCTGTATTTTGTATAATAAATGCAATAAGGTGCTGAGTGAAAAATATGTTATATTTTCAGACTCATTATCTGTATTGCAAAGCATACATTCACTGAATTATTCAAATCCACATGCTTGCACTGTTCTTGTCAAACTTCAAAGTTTATACGACACTAACGAAATCAACTTCTGTTGGCTTCCTAGTCATGTAGGCATCCGAGGAAACGAAGATGCTGACAGGGGTGCAAAATCTGCCTCAGCCCTCACTGAGACGGATCTTTGCATCCCACAGACTGATTTTAAACCACTTATTTACCAACATATTTTAACCAAGTGGCAAAAAAGTTGGGACAGTATTGTTTGTAACAAATTACACGTAATTAAACCTAACGTCGGTGCCAATGTCTCTGCTTGCGAAAGTCGACGGGAAGACGTAGCTCTTACCCGCTGTCGCATTGGACATACTAGATTGACTCATTCATATCTCTTGAAAAGAGAAGTTCAACCTGTATGTGTTCTTTGCCAGGAACCACTGACAGTCAACCATATTTTATTACAGTGGAGCGACACAGACCACATACGGTCGAAATATTTTAATGTCCATAACATGTACGAATTATTTAGGACAGTGTCGGATTCTAAACTTGTTTGTTTCTTGAACAAGATTTGTATTCTTAGTAAGTTATAATTTTTTAAACTGTTTATTTACCAATCGTCATACTTTTTAAACCGTTTTATGTGTTGACCTGTTTTCAATTATTATTTTTTTGAACTGCTAGTTTTTATATTTTTTTATATTTTACATGCGTAGTTTGGTTTTAACCTGATTACGCTCTTTTCACATTTAACTTTGTATTCGGCACCGAATGACCTATTAAGTGTCGATGTGCCGTAAAACCCAAATAAATAAATTAACTTGAACATTCCCAATCTCTTCTATGATATCATGCTCTTCACTAGTTGATGTATCACCATCATCTTCCTCTGGATCTATATAATCTGGATCAGCAACAGAATCATCATCCCATTCCGACAATTTATTTTCGCTATCCATGACATTTTCCTCTGGATCTATATAATCTGGCTCAGCAACAGAATCATCATCACATTCCGACATGTTATTTTCGCTATCCATGACATTTTCCTCTGGATCTATATAATCTGGCTCAGCAACAGAATCATCATCACATTCCGACAAGTTATTTTCGCTACCCATGACATCTTCGTCTGGATCTATATAAACTGGCTCATCAACAGAATCATCATCACATTCCGACATGTTATTTTCGCTATCCATGACATTTTCCTCTGGATCTATATAATCTGGCTCAGCAACAGAATCATCATCACATTCCGACATGTTATTTTCGCTATCCATGACATCTTCCTCTGGATCTATATAATCTGGCTCAGCAACAGAATCATCATCACATTCCGACATGTTATTTTCGCTATCCATGACATTTTCCTCTGGATCTATATAATCTGGCTCAGCAACAGAATCATCATCACATTCCGACATGTTATTTTCGCTATCCATGACAATTTCTGAAAATAAAATATACCTTTCACACAAGGGAGATAAAATTGGTTTAAAGTGGATAATGTAGAATGCTTAATTTATAAAGCAATATTTATTGTGAAAGGAAAAAATGACAGATTTATGAAGATCCGTTGATAAATGTAAACATTCTAGATAGTACTCCAAGATTTCTCACTGTAAGCTATTGGCCTAGTTCATACATGTGCATGTAATCAGTGTTAACTAGATTTAAACTTGAGCTTGAATTTTGGAGATAAACATGACCAAGTTATATCAAAAACGAGTAATATCTGTGACGGAAAGAAAAAAGGGATTTGGATAATCAATGCCAGATTTAATGATCATGCCAGTTTGGACTTTGGCATAAATCTTTAAAAATATTTCATAATCTTTTCGGATTTCCTTCATAAACAAAGGTTTTACATCAGTTTTGACTTGAACTTTGAAAACACATGAATTACCAATTATACAAGAGTTGTCTAATGACAGCACATTGACTATTCTCAATGTCTTGATGGTAAAATCTAAGCATACTTTCATGTTTGTTTGTTTGAATGGGGTTTAACGCCGGGTTTATTATCTTGTTTGGTCGTATCTCGGTGGTCAGTCCACCTAACCGGCTTTCCTGGATATCTAACCAGTAACTGCCAATTTCTATGCTAGTGACTGACTACCTTTTCCACATGATCTATTCCAGAACAGAGGTGAGAGACGAATGGCCATTAGACACAATGTCAGATCAATCGTCACGGAGAAATTTTTGCCCAGCCCGATTTTTTGGATTACTAATCCAGCGCTCTACCTATTGAGCTAACCGGGCAGCATAATTCAAAAGGACACAAATATCTTTAGGAATTTCTTCTTTAGTATTTTCTATACTAGTAGGTGAAAAAATGTTTTTTTTTTTTTCCAAATATGTCACTTAGACCAGTTTTGCATTCAGCCCTTGATGAAGCATTGCTATATACCTCAACCTTAGATAGTCTCATTTTTTCTATTTTTTCTAGACTACCTCATACTTGTTGTTTTTAGACTACCTCATGTGCTGTTTTTTTACCATATCACTTTTTTCTAGACTACCTCTATCTGCATTGTTTTAGCTGATTGTATTGATGTTTTATATTTTTATATTATTATCTTTTGCTCATTGAATTGGAAATTTTTAAAGCTTTATTTGCTGGTTAGACATTATTTCTCATTAAGATTTTTGAAAAAAAATCTAGAAAAAAAACTGTATAAGTAAAGTGGGTTAGTCCGGATCAGACAGCTCTTACATGTGTTGTCTGATCTAAGTCCGTTCTTTTTTTTTTAAATATAAAAAAGATATACCGGTATCTGAGAAGGAATGGGTTACGATGATAATAATAAATAACTTTCATGTCATGTTTATTCTTACTGAACTTATGTCAATAATATATGTGATCATAGCAATAAATTTTGTCAAAAATACGTTTTCCGAAAAAAAAAAAATATGCTGAAAAAAATCCCGTAAAACAAACAAATGTTGGCATTAGGTAGCCATTTAGGACATGGCATGACCGAGTAATTTACCTTGCAATTGAGGGACGGCCCAGATGGTGATCATGCTGCGTGCAGTAGACTACGTTCCCTGATATTATAGAAACAGTGGCTATGTGCCTAAACGTGTTGGTCCTAATAGTTAGGCTTTGTGCCGGTAAAAAAAAGTTTATTTCAATTAGGCTTTGTGCCATGTGAAATTGGTAGATAAGTTTGTTTTAGGCTGTGTGTCTATAAAATGATAATTGAAAGGTGTTTTAGATAGGCTGTGTGCCTGTGTGAAATTGCAAGTGAAGTTTGTTAAGGCTGTGTGCCTATGAAGTGTTAATTGAAATTTGTTTTTGAGTTAGGATGTGTGCCAGTGAAATGATAACTTAAGTTTGTTTTAGTTATGCTATGTAAACTCTTAAACAATGTTTTGTAATATTCTAACACTGGTCCGACGATGGTTTTGCAACAGTAGGGGTGTACCAACTGACGGAGAGAAGATGTTTATTGGGTTTATCGTCCCACGAACAGTATTTCAGTTATCTGGAGAAGGTGTCCACTTGAAGCAGATATAGTGCTGTTGTCACTGTGTATAGCATGCCGTGAACACCTGGCATGATACCACACCCAGTCACATTATCCTGACACCGGGCAAACCAGTCGTGGAACTACCCTTATATTTGCTTGAGCGTTAGCAAGGGAGCGATACCACTACCATTTTTAACGACTTTGGTATGTCGCGGCCCTGTGGATAAGACATTGACTTTGAAGAGGTTTACTTTTATATAGAGATATATATGTATTTAAATAAGTATTTACCATCTGTTTAAAGATCTGTACAATTTAATAAGTAAATTCTTCCTCGAGAGTTCAAAAATCTCACTCTAAGTTAAATCTTACTTTCAGTTATTTCTGTTTGTTTTTGTTGTAGTTGTTATGTATGCATATTTGTATAACTTGTATTAAACAAAATATAAAGTTATCATTTGTTTTGATGATGTGATAAATTCTCGAATTAAACAGAAAGTAAAATTCTGACATTTGGTACTGCGGGTGGGGTTAATCAATTAGTATCACCGATAAAATAACTGATAACTTGGATACGTTGGTACATGTATGTTTTGTTAATACACAGTCAACAATTATCATGGATGCGTTTTATCTTAAATTGATCAATTTGGGTCAAAAGTTTGGTTTGTCAGGGGAAGAGCTAATTAGTTTTGTAGAAAAGAAAGCACAGGAAAAAAAGTGAAAAGGAACTAGAGAAAGAGGACAGAGAAATGAGATTGCGAGAAAGAAATTTAGAAAAGGATTTTTACAGGCACTCATTGAAATGGAAAGGGTGAAATGTTTGTCTGAGGGTAGTCTAGACAATGCCTCTGCTGCTGGAACAAATAGTTCACCTAAAGATTCATATCCCAAATTGCAACCGTTTGATGAAGCAAATGAAAATGTAGATGATTTTTTGAGACGCTTTGAGCGATATGCTGTATCTCTTAGCTGGAAAGAATCTGATAGAGCTCTACATTTAAGTGCGCCGTTGAGAGGCAAGTCATTGGCAGTTTACTCTAGATTATCATTATCACAAGCAGCAGATTATGATTGTTTAAAATATGCTTTACTGAAAAACTTCCAGCTGACAGAAGAAGGATTCAGAAACAAATTCAGAACTTGTTCACCTGACCAGGGTGAGACACCATTACAATTTTTGGCTAGATTGGAACATTATTTGTCAAGATGGATTGACATGGGAAAATGTCCTGAAACATTTAATGGGTTGAAAGAATTATTGCTAAAAGAACAATTTCTGAATTCGTGTGAAAAGAATTGAAGTATCATATTATTTTTACATTATTTTCCGGTTAAAGGTTCTGCGTCAAACTCTTTCTTGTTCGTTAGTTTTAGAATAATATCAGCGCACGATGTCTACACTTCCTTTCCTGCGTTATATGTACTATCAGCGCACGTACCATAAGTTGTAGGTCACTATCAGCGCATGCTGCATGCTTCATAAGCGTTACGGTAATTTCGTAACTTTGCATTTTTTTGGTTTACTAAAATAACAAACCCTTCATTATTTTGGATTTATTGAAAACTGAGTTTGTGTTAAGTAAAAACTGATGTCTTCGTGTAATAGATTATATGGTTATTTTCCACCTTCAACTTGTATACGTTACACAGTAACAGACCGTAACAGACCATAGTCAATTCAATTATGCTATGTAAAACAAAATGCATTTTGTATACGAACGTTGATTGTTATTGTTTACATTTGAACATATTCGCGCATGCGCAGTAGCTGGTTGGCAAAAAATTATTTCCGAAACCGTGTAGTTAACTTAACAATGGCTAATTTTGACAAGAGATCACCTCATTCAGAGCAGAAAAGTAGTTTTTCTGAGCACTTCCTTGCATTGTCGGAGCAAGACAAGGAAATATATCGATACACTAACCGTTTAAGGCCAGAGAATCCCCGATCCCTACCAGATGAATTTTGGGAGAACAACTGTTGCAAATGGCCGAACATTGAATATGGCGACGTATGGAACACACCGGGACTTTACACACAGGAAGCAATGAAGGCATACAAATCCCTCGATGGATATAACTTTTTTTCCACTAAGATTATTTTTTTGGAAGTCCAGACTTCCAGATGTTAGTTTTTGGAAGTCCCAGGTATTATTTTTGGAAGTCTCTGTTACAGTACTACTAAGTCGAAAAGCACAAGTATAATTGTATATATGCATGTTACATATATCATATACTAGAAAAGATACTAGCGGGTTAAAGTAACAAATATGAGTTGTGTTCATGAATATTTATTTAACAGTTTATTTATAACAGCACATGCATGCAGATACATTGTCATACAATATGTCAAATAAATTAAAGTTGGTGGTAATCAGAAATGTAAAACGCATCTCCCTAGCATGAAATATGCCTATATATTAGACCTGTGACTTAAATATAAACTAGTATTTACATGTATAACAAGAGTAAGTGAAACGCACAGCTGCTGCAGTCTGAAACACAATCATTTTATTTTTTATTTTTTTAATATACATCACACAAGTATGACCTAACTGTTAAACAACAAGTTTCTTATCAGATATTCAGTCACATTTCTCCAGCTGGGTCCTTGATTTGCTTGGTTGATATAGCCTTGCCAGGCGTCTCTTCTTTTCCCGTTTCCAGTGACTGATTGCCTCTTCATAAGGGTACACATCAACTTCAGGCCCTCCAGACAGCTGCATCAGAACATCAAGATTTTCCGGTGTCAAACTTGTCCTGGCCTTTGTCTTTATTCGGTTATGGAGGCTGAATCCTCTCTCACAGGCCACACTGCTCACTGGGATGCACATGGCGATTGTAGTGAGGCGGACAGAGTGCGGGAAGTCTTCGCGATGTCTCATGAGAAGAACTTTTGCTATGCCACTCAAAGTCAGTGATCTGTAAGTTCCTTCCAGTAGTGGTTTAAGGCCACAGAGCTCTAATTTTAATTCATCGACTGGAACTCCATACAAGCGTGAGAGATCTTCTAAGGACTTCTTGATGTCAGCATCTCTCATCAAGTCCTGTGATGCTGGCACAAACACCTCAAAGGCCTTCAAAATGTGCAACCAGTCCTCTACCGTGATATACAGGACACTGCAGTGTGTATATTGACAGCCAAAGTTATCCCATCTCAGAAAGTGTCTGACAAGAAACAGTGGCATTATCCATGGCTGATGGTCAACAAAAGAGGTGGTTATATTGTTGCAGCCCACTGCAGTTGTAAAGCAGGGTAAATATTACCATGGTCGATTCAGTCCTCCAAACCAATTATTTCACATGTTATGGCGACACTCATTGCAATGTTGTTTTTTTTTTTGGTAAAGGCACTTCATATCATAAAGTTAACTCAGCTGTGAAATTCTCCAATTATATTTTGGGTGATAGTACTATAGTTATATGCATTGGTCCTACACTGTAGTAATATCTTGACCTAGTGTAGATATGTATGTCCCATATTCATCATATTGGCATAGATTTGAAAATAAGCAACTGTTACTGTTGTTGACAACACACATAAAATTCTTGATCTCGTTTTGTTTTCAGAGCTGGTGAGGCATGCAGTCACATTGCAGCAGTCCTATTTAAGGTTGAAGCTGTTTTCAAGCTTGGTCTCAACAATCCAGCAAAGACCAGTTTAGCAAATCAGTGGAACAAGTGCTATCGGGAAAAGGTAAAATAAAAGTTAGATATTACTTCATTGTATAACAGCAATTGCAATGGAATTTCATATCATTTTAAATAATATTAAATTGAAAAATCACATATTTTTTAAAATGCTTGAAACTTGAGCACATTAAGTTTTTAAGTCGCTGATTGCTCGTCTGAGCCTTTATGCTAAAGGTGTGTATAAGATTATGATCCAGCATGATTAAAAATTGCCTTTGGTTATTTCTCATCATCTTCAGGTTACCGCACAACCCCTCAGTGAAATTAACTTCAGCCGGCCAGTACATGGTAAAGTGCAACGGAAACGATAAGCATTGATTGAACCTCCTTCAGTGCTAACATAGTTTGAAGAGGCAGAAGCTTTGCGGAGTCTGAAATAAGTTGGTCCTGATGCCTGCATTCTAACCAAAGATGATTCAGATACTGACACAGTTTCTGATAATAAAAAATGCCACCGGTATTGCTATTTTTTCTCATTGTTAAATTTATTCTTTCTAAAAAAATAAGATTAGGTCTCAAATACTTTTTGAATGATTTTTTATAAATTTGTTGCTTTTTGACATCATAGATGTCATGATAAGGGTTTTAGTCATTACCTTGGAATCAAAAGACACTTTAAATCTTTACTCAAGCAGATATGGCTATTATCCATGGGCAAACAGTGTAGATCCTGATCAGATGACATGTGTGCGCAGACACATTAGGATCTACACTGGTCGTACATGCCATAAAACCCATATAAATGCAGATGGGATAGATTAGCATGTTAAAAAGTAAAACTTAAGTTTGTTATTTCTGCAATGTAACACTTATTTGACTTGTGCAAATATTAATATGAATGATAGATGTGAAATGTTTAGAGGTGAAAAGTATATTAATGCTATATAACATCCGGTCACGTTTGAGAGTGTTTTAATTATAAATTACCTTCCATTTGTGGAACAAGTGTCATCAGACCTATTTTATCAATGCTTTGATGTTAGGCAGATAAGTTGCAATACTTTTTCTTTACACCACACACACTGAACATTGCTCTAAACAACATGATCTAAATCATTTATATTACACACAATCTACATGAATGAAGTTACACAGTCAGGCTGATGTACAACTTTATTACAGGTTCTGGTGAGGGAGCATACAATATGCTGTGAAAGTCTAACACCTGATGAACTGATGAAAGAATGTAAAAACCTGTTAGAGGACTTTAAGGTTACACCTATACAGGCAAGCAACCTTGAAAAAATGTCCAGAGCACAAGCCGAAAGTGTACTTTGGAAAAGGCAAAGAGTTGGAAGGATAACATCCTTCTTAGTGCATAACATTAAGACTCTGAAGGAAAGCACAGACCCGTCTAGGTGTGTAGCCAGTGTGATGCGCTATTGCGAAAGGGACTTGGGCAGTATTGAACATGTTAGTTACGGTTTGCGAAATGAAAGAAAGGCCAAAGAACTGTACTTTGATGTTGCTTTCAAGGAACATGACAATTTTAATTTACGTGACTGTGGCCTTGTTATTGACACCACGTTTTCTGTCTTTGCGGCATCCCCTGGTGGTGTTAGAACCTGTGGCTGTCATGGTGAGGGCCTGATTGAAATTAAGTGCTGTTCTGCACATACAGATATTTTTGTGTCAGACATTCCTGAGATTGACAAGGATTTCTATTTAGAGCCACAAACACTTAAAGATAATCACAGGTACTTTGTACAAGTGCAATTTCAAATGTATGTTTGTCAGAAACAGTTTTGTGCTTTATAGTGTATACAGATAAAGGAATTTTTTTCCAGACAGTTTACTATCAACCAAGTTTTGTAAGGCAGTTAAATGAAAAATGTCTAGAACTTGCATTCAGTAATTTATTGCCAGAAATTATTTCTAGGAAGATTGAAAACTGATTACTTCTATATTGTATATGATTTGTGTGTAAACCTGTTTTAGTGGTTGTTAACATGACTCAGCTGATGTCAGGTAATAACACTATGATTTACAAACATAACAACACATAGAATTTGAAAAAAAATCTTTACTATGTATAATGGTTCTCTTTTTTATCAAATGAAATCATAAAATCATACTCCATGCACACCAGTAGAATGTGTATCAAATATATTAAGACAACAGAAATAAGAATCTAATAATTTTAAATCAATAGCAATGTAATGAACATGCATTAACATTCAAACAAGATCATCAATTCGTACTTTGGTAAAATAAAAACCAGTTTAAATAATAAAAGATTCAATAATTAAGACACAAAAAATAAATACTTGTGTAATTAAGTGCATTGTGACTGAAATTTAAACCACACTATCATTTCTTTTTTTAATGCTATTGTAGTTGTATTTTTAATACATACTTTTTTCTCAGAAAAGTTTTTAAAGAAAGAATATTATGTACATTTTTTATCATGTAAGTTAATAAAAAAATTAAACCCTATTACCAAATTATTCCAAACACTATCAATGTGACGGCTGTGCATGTACATGTTTTGTATATCTACAATATGCTATGTTGTTTACAATTTGTTATAACCTGTCATGTTATATCATTTACTTTAGAAATGAAAATCTGTACCTGTATATTTGACTTTGACTGAAATTTAAACCACACTATCATTTCTTTTTTAATGCTATTGTAGTTGTATTTTTAATACATACTTTTTTCTCAGAATAGTTTTTTAAAGAAAGAATATTATGTACATTTTTTATCATGTAAGTTAATAATTTTTTTTAAACCCTATTACCAAATTATTCCACCCACTATCAATGTGACGGCTGTGCATGTACATGTTTTGTATATCTACAATATGCTATGTTGTTTACAATTTGTTATAACCTGTTATGTTATATCATTTACTTTAGAAATGAAAATCTGTACCTGTATATTTGAATCTCAGAAATATAAAAAAAATGAAATAATAAAATGTAAATATGCAAAAAATGTAAATATCCCATTCTTTTTTTTTTGGCAAATAGTCTATGTGTATAATAATAAGCATGACAAAAAATATATTTAAAATGAAAGAACCTGAAATTATTTGCATATATATATATTATATATATATACCGGCCTGGAAAATACTCCCCAAAGTGGCAAATACTACAAAGATGAGTTTTTTGTCATAAAATACTGCAGAAATCTCAATTTAGTTGACAGTTATAAATGTATAATCATAATTATAATTCAATTACTCAGACATTTTATTTAAATATCATATCAGGTGATCATTATAAGCACATAATTATCTTCAGATAAATGCTTAATTACGATAAATTTACTTCATAAAATGATTTTAACAGATGTATTCTTTTTTTTATTTCTAATCCCATAGACAATATGAAAATCAATGTTCGAGCTGTTAAAATATAAACGATTGAAAAAAAAAAGCAAACTAATTGTATATACCTTCGCCTTTTAGCTGGCGGGGGACTCCAATCTGGGGTATTCTGATCATCTTCTTCCGTCCTAAAAAAGTAAATATTGTCAAAATTCAACTATGATTATTTCAATCTTGGATAACACATTACACTAAAAACATGTTCAAGCGCTTAAATTCTCTGCATTAAAGATACGACATTGTTTAGTTAGATTATGATTCCTTACAAAAATAAATATAATGGTAAAAATGAATTCATGATTTAGTAATGTTAAAAAATCCTCAAAATAACATTGGTTCATTAAAAAGCTTTCATCACTCATATTTCAATTTTTTTCAAATTGTTAATAAACAAATGTGAAATCATTATAAAAGCTGAAAAAAATAAGAAAAGGAAACATGAAAAACAGAATTGTATATACCTTTCGAGTCAGAGGACTGTACATCAGAAGAGAATTTGAATCACCGTCGTCATTATCATCGTCATCATCCCCGCCTGATGCTTGATTTAATATATTTTCTGCGTCTCGGGTTCTTCCTAATAAATTCTCCAACGTTGCAACGCGCGAACGGAGAGAATGTACGAATCTCTCCACCTCTGACAACGTTGGAGCATCAGTTGTTACGGGGATGTTTGATGTCCTACCGTTGTTTTCTGATCTCAAAATCTCCCTAAACTCCCATATTAAATGAGCTGCTGATAATCTAGCATTTGTGCCAGCAACTGCACTATTGCAATGAGCTGTTGAATCATGGTGTTTTTGCGAATACTAAGTTTTTCACTGTGAGTTTGGTTCTTTAATAACGCTTTTTCTGATGCACACCAGTACAGCCGATGGTACGCTTCGATAAATAAAGTGCTCTTATAATTGGGTTGTAGAGGCTCGGATCGAGAGACAAATTGTGCGACTTTATAAAAAGAATAATGTATATATATGCCAAAATAATCTATTTCAACTGCGAAAAGTCTAACGTACCTTCATGTTATGAGCCAGGACGGCGGCATCTTTATGTTGTGCGCTAAATAGCCTTTTTCCATATTTTCCAAGCAGTCGTCTCCGCTAAATATGACCTCCCGAGATCCGCACTTGTCGGGGAACGCAGTTTTGACGAATGTCTCTGTATCTTTATCCCAGACGTCACATTCGTTACACCGGCTACCGCATTGATGACACTCGGATCCCGGGGTGAAGTCCTCGTCTTTACAGGAGTCGCACACGGTCTGGGCAACCACAAAATTGGGAACGTGCCTAGGTTGTCCGCACCACGATTTAAAACAGCGCTGACATCTTAAAGAGTGGTCGGGTGCGTAGCCTTCGGCACACTGTGCTAGCTCATCTTGGGTGGCCTCAAAGTCAAAGAAATCAAACTTCTTGACCGGTTTCTTAGGCTTCTTCGGGAACAAAAAGCATTGGTGCTCTCCTTTGACCCAAGACTTGCAGCACTTACACATCCACTCGCCGCAGTCGTGAAATTTCGTCGGCCTTTTATACTTGTTAATAACTTTCTTGCAGGTGGTGCATCGCCAGAACTCGTCGCACTGCGAAAGAGTAACGTCTCCTTTGTCGCCGTCTTTCTTTGTCTTCTTAACGAGGTGGCCTTGAAAACAGTCCATGGAACGGCAAACTATGTGACAAGATCTGCATGACATTGTGACTTCTGTTTCGGGGCATTTCTGACTCTTACACGTTAGGCAAGTACTCTCTCAGCGGTGCTTCGTGTTGTGGTTATATTGTTTAAAGTAACGTTCGCAAAAGTATCTTGCGCTAAAAAATCCCGTAATGCTGACGATGGCGTGAAAGTGGCTGATCCCTTCGTGATCCAGCAAATACACGTAAAGAAGTGGCCAGTCCTCCTGGTCGTTGGTCGGCACCCTAATGAACCTATTGCCTAGGGATGCCGCCACCACCGCGATTCGAACCCGGAGCGCTTTTTCGAATGCGGGGAGGTCGTTAAGAGAACCGGGTCGATCCGTGGGTACACCGGCCTTCTGGCAGAGGAGAAGGGCAACCTGTTTCTGCTCTTGGCGGTTTTTATTTTTTACATCTTTATATGCATCCCGCGAAAGTTGTCTGTGCTGCACCAAGATTTCGGGGATAGTGAGTACGCTATTTTCTCTTTTCACGACTTACCAAGCCTCGTCCGGGACCACGCATTGTTTAGCCAATCCAACTCCAATAGCTCTGGCCATGCAGAGTTGGTCGTCATTAACGATCTGTACCATCGATGTCTTTTTGGGATATAATTTTCCGGTCCGATGAGCTTGGTAAGACGTCTGCGGTGTCCTCCGGCTCCTCGCGGAATGTGAAGAGCCCCGATGATGACTAGAACATAATTAAACGTATTCGTACTTGTTATGACGTTATAAAATATATTTTCCATTACATTTTTGTATGAAAAGTAAGTTTTAATATTATTGCATACAGAGAGACTAGTATGTACACGTATGTAAAAAACACCGTCCATAACTGTATTACGAAGATCAGGTTATGATACATAAAATGATAATTTGATACATAAAATGATAATTTAATACCTTTATATTCAACAACTCGATTAATCTTAAAAATAGTTAAAACATAGAAACAAACATTAATGTCTATATTGTACATGCAAATTACATTACCTTGAAAAGAGTCGTCTATTGATAGCTGTTCCTAACTATGCAGCACGTTTTCTATTTTGGACAATATCTGCTTCACGTTTAGGTCCCCCGCAGCCATTAGAGGGATCACTATGGTGTGGTTGAAGGCCGTCGTGTCGTATAACGACTCTAAGCAGATCCTTCTCGTTTAAACCTTCCCAGGCTCTAACTAACAAGTTTCAAAAAGACGTTGTAGGTGTTGCCGCAGATCAACGAGTCTTCTACCTTGCCACAGGTCATTAAATTTAACCGTGTACGTCTTTTTCATGGCCGCATTTTTTTTAATTGCCGGGTGCCCGAGAGTTCGATCCTGTAAGGATCCTCCCCGCCGCCTACTTGGTCGTTATTATACACGCATTGAGGTGTATCTACGTGTACGTTATTCTGACTTTGTTGCAGTCCCGACGGTCCGGCCTCTTCCGGTCGAACCACGATGTGTGTGTCACGGTGTCTTGCGAAATTGCTGTTACCCAAGAATTTGGTATCGCAACGGGTACAATAAAACGTCTGTCCAGTCCTGACAAAATAAATGATATGTGTATAATAAATTGCTTTATATAACAATAACGGAAGAATACATTTTTATAACGTTTACTTACATAATTATTTCGTTATAAGAACATTAATCATTTTCCTAAACTCGCCATCTCTGAAACAAGCCAATGAGGCTGACGCCGAGTCTTCTTTGGCAAAGGCGGCCTCTTGAAATCTAGGAGACAAAGGTTCAAATCCCGATTCCTCGATCTTCGTGGATTCCAGGGCCATTGAGGCTGACGCCGTGTGCTCCTAGTCGAAGACCGTCTCTTGACCAAGGTTCGTACTCGGGATTCCTCGATATAAGCGGGTTCCGGGGCTGGAGACTGCAACATTTCCAGGATGCCGTCAGCATCGTCGGACGTCCATTCTTGCCCCGAGGAATGAGTTGTCTCGCGCACCAATAAATGATGTAAAACATCAATCACAAAAGGGTCTTCTAAAATATTGAACGTAACGGCAAACCCGTGAAATTGCTAGGCTGTCACGCCTTGCAATAACACAGAGATGACGCCTTCCAACTCTATTTCTGAAATGAGTGACAAATTATAATTAAGCGTGTTAAAATAATTTTAAAACACCACCACCTTACACTACGAACTTGCAGTAAATCTTATTGACCCTATGCTGACCTTAAACCTGTCTGAACGTAGAGAAAATTGTACGACCCACACCATTTTGTCGGTAAGAGAAACTAATTATAGGGTGAGTGGGCTCTATCGATTTTATCTTTACCATCCGCTTGTTAACAAGTATCAGTGAATTTATGAATGCTTCGCCGATTATCTCGATAGACCATATTTAAGATATAACTACAATCCCGCCACTTTGAGGGATTTACCGGAAATGACTTAAGTGGTTTATAAGTGGGTATTGACGTCACCAACTTCACGCGATGTCACGTGGGTATGAGTCATACTTAAGTGGGTCACTCCCTCTTGAAGTGGGTATTGAAGTAACGCGATCACGCGACGGAAACGTCGAGTGGCGATACTTAGTTTAAATCGGTCAATGAAAATGGGCGAACGTAAAGTGGGGATTGGCGTCACGCCGATCACGAGGTTGAGTACCGACGCCATTTAGAAAAAAACGGTAATTTTTAAAAGGAGCCAAGGAATAAGTTCGTTAAGTACGTAAGCTGATCGAAAATGTCAGTTATTTTTTAAGAGATCCAATCAACGTCAGCGTTTCTTACGCGTTGCACTTGACGTTTAAGTACGCACTCGAAATCAATATGGCGCGTAGACTCTGTTATCGATCCAATTACATCGTTCTCTTTCAAATATCGTTTAAACGGACTTTTATTTATTTCGTTCTTGTTTATACGGATTTATTATATTTCTCAGGTAAGTTATCTATATTATAACACGTACGTATTATTGGCATGACGTATAAACCATCGGAGCACTATATATTTAGTGTAAACTTAGATTGACATATAGCTTTACCCTCTTAGTCTTAGTATTATCGGTAAAAACGATTAAAATATACATCGGTATATAATTCAACCATAGCTAGATGAACGAAAAAAATATCACATTTTTTATTTTATGTACTTGTATTTCCTGATTAGAGAATCTATATAGAGAAATATATTTGTCATGTGTTACATTTTCGATCAGTGATTTTACAGATTCTAATCGATTGTGAACATTTTGGCTAATAAAACAATACAGAGTGCGTGTAAGTAGTATAGTACGAGGAGTTGGGCAGATTTTCTGGTTCCCCAATAAATTAATTAAAATTGACAGCTCCCCAATAATTAATTAAAATTGACAGTGGGTATAATATAAGTAATCATTAATTGTCGGGTTAACGACGCAGTAATTGATTATTCGTTTAAATTAATTATAAATTTAGTATCAACCCGCCGCCCCGCTGTGACCACGTCAATGGTAATTAATCGTAAATCTATGACTAACCGGACTTCTTAATAGTGTATTTGTATTCACTATTGATTCGATGAGAGCACGGGTTCCCGGTGCGCGTACTCATCAAGTAATAAACGAACTAGGAGCGAGAGAGAAGAGAGGGGGAGGGTATAGAAAAAAAATGAAAAACTACACGCATAAAGCGTAGTATCGCGTCCGTTTTTACTAACGGTTTACGTTTATCGGAATTTCTCGAGCTAAACAAAATTTTCCATTACTATTACCGGCTAAAAATCTTTTCGAGTATCCCTATTTTAAAGGTAAAGTACTGAACAGACGTAACAACAAGTTCGTTATTTTTTTTAGTTTTTTTTTTTATTTACAAAGACGATACAAAAAAAAAAAAATCTAAATTCATATCGTCGTCAGGCGGCTGCTCACATTCTGAAACGAGAAAAACAAATTAAAAATAATATGTTTTAGAAAAAAAAAATACATCATAAATAAATGAGTTAGAAAATAGAATAAACCCGAAACGAGAAAAATATTTTAAATAAATAATAAAAAAATAAATTAATATATTTTATTTTTATAGTATACTTTAATTACGTCATAAAATAAAGGCCTATAGTTTGAAAATAAAACCAACCCAAAACGAGAAATTAAAATATCGTATATTTACTACCCGTAATTCGAAAATAGAATAAACTAAGTTTAAAGACTAATATCATGCGGTCTCGCTTCATTTCGCGTCTACCGTTCCTATCGATCGTAATTAATTATAAATGCCAGGTTAACAGAACAGACCTCCCCGCCACGCGGACGAGGCGTTACTGGAGCTGTTCGAGCGTTTCGTTTACTGGTCGGATCACGGGTCGCCCGACATTTAATCCTACATACAAATTTTGACCCTGATCATCGCGGCGCGCAGACGACATGGCTATAATGATGCATCTGAGCCATAAATTGAAGAAGGCGATATAAAAAGCACACGGCGTATACCATCACCTCCTTAAAATAATACTTACAGCTCCTCCAGGAGCCTCTGCATTTCTGCAGCCTGCCTTCGTATCTTAATAATCCCTCTTCGCAGCTTCGCCTGAAATAGCAACAACAACAATAATAATTATAAAATGAACAGTAATTTAGAGTAAAATAAAATAAAATAAAAAAATATAAAAAAAACTTAATAGTTTGGATCTTAATATATGCAGTTAAAACGTTTATTATTATTATTATTTTCAATACGACGTTGTTGTTGTTTTGTTTCTGTTGTTTTTTTATGTGTCTTTTATCTGTTTGTTGTGGTTGTTGTTTGTTTGTTTTGTTTTGTTTTATTGTTGTTGTTGTTTTGTTTGTTTTACTAAATGACTGCGTAATATTTACTCATATACTCATATACTCATACTTACAATTTTATTCCTTGTCGGGCTCTCCCAACCAATACTTGACAGCTAAAAAATAAAAAAAATAAAAAATAAATCAATAAAAAAAAATAATTCGATTTGAATTCTAATTTCAATCAACATATTTACACTTGTAAAAGCGTATAAACGGTAAAGAAATAAGGAGAAAGATCGAACAATAAAGGAAATACGTTCAAGACGTTAGAAAACTAATAATGATGAAAAATAACAATTCGTGTATTTAATCTTAGAGATAAACCGAGAAAAGGAGATACACTATTCACTTTAGTGAATAAATTGACGGAACTGATCAAATATAAAGATCATTATTAAACAAAATATCAAACTTACTTCACATTTAGGAGTCGACGCCTCCACCGGCGTCCACAGCCTCCTTCTCGGCTAAAAAAGGAGAAAAAACATATTCAACTTTCTTTCATTCCCAAATAATCGACGGTATAGATAATATGTACATTAATATATATACATATATATATAGATAGATATATAAATATCAATAGAATGAAAATATGAGATGACGATTCTAACTACGTGTAGATATAAAATCGAAGTATTATCAATTTATTATTATTGTTATCATTATATTTTTCTATGTTTTTCTATTTTTCATTTTACTATCGGTTTAACTGGAGAATTATTACAAACTTTTGTTACTTGTAATCCAACCCATTTATTTTTGTGTTTAGTTTTCTTTAGTTACAGTTGTTAATTTAGTACGGCAATAAAATACGTTTGCCGTGCGTGTGTGTATATAATATATATATATATACTTACATCGTTTTCGCTCCCCGCTAGTGGTGTTTTAACGGCGGACGAAGCCTGTGATGTCTAAAATAGAGAGAAATAAAAAAGAAATTAAGAGAGAAATAGAAAAAATACATATAAGATAGATATAGTTAGAGAGAGAATTAAATAAAAGATGAGGTTACTAACTACATGTATAAAGCGTAAAAGTAGTCAAAGCCATGAGGATAGTCAATTTGCACTCGATGACCCCGTGCGGTTTTCCTTCTATATTCTATATAAATCCGCCATCTTCGATGAGGTAAAAAATGAGGGAATTTTTTAAATCGCTCGGGCGATAGACCAGAGCAGGAGGTACAGCACACGATGTTGTTTGTTTTTATTCTGCTTGTTTTATTTTTGTTCACATTTTAATCATAAGGAGTATCTGATCTAAATTAGCTGACTTTTGTCCTACATAGATAGATTTAAAACAACCGTTTTGTTGCATGTAATTAAACAAATTTATTGCGCAATCATGGATTCCCATTCAATCGAAAAAAAAAAAAAATATGCGACAATACGAATGCTTGTAAAACTCATTGCCGGCTAAGTCACTGAAGTATTTGCCTTATATTTATGTATATATTTAAATGATAAAAGTATCCTATCAAAATTAGCTCACTTTTGTCTATATACAATTAAACAGATCGATTTTTTGTTTTCATAACTGTATAATTGATATCAATGTTTATTAACAGGGGTACACGAATTTGGAAAATGAGCGCTTATGACAAGTGATCATGAGCTATGCTGTTCATGTAGGTCTATTGTCTCTATGTAACTTGTGTTGTGTAATGTGTGTATGCATCTATACACGAGGGTAAACTATATTGATACAAATAACAGGAAACTTTTACAGTATATACTTTATTTACAAATGTACAATTTATCACATACAAATCCGTATACACTAATGCATAAATACATACATATTATTATTACAAGTATAATCATGTGCATAGAGTGTAAGGTATAATTCACATTCCATACGGTAAGGTATGGTAGTCCTCTTTAATCACGCGCTTATCAAACACAATTTTATAGTCTTTAGTTTCTGTTTTCGTAAGGATACAGCAGTGTTCAGAATTCCTAACAATCTTGTTTGTATCGACGACGGTTAACGGCTTAATTTTATTTTTACAAGTCACCATTTTTTGTACAGTATCAAAATTTAAGTCTAGACAATTCTTAAAGTTTAATGTTATACCGCGCACTTTACAAATGGACGTTCGGCCCTCTTCGTCAGGGAAAGCTAATTTGAAGGCATAATGTTTGGGTCCTCCGGTTACAAATTGAATGATGGAGTTCTTCGGGGTCTCATCCGTCAGATCTCCAAGGTAGTCACCCAAGGGCGGTTCCCATTGACCGGTTGTTGTAGTAAACACCACGGAATCTGTGTCACAGTATAAAACTCTTTCACCCAATGGTTGTAAGTAGCTGTACAGTTTGAGCCGTGCCTGTGCAGTCGTGTAATCCGCAATAACTGTGTTAGTGCGACAAGATGCTTCCACGAAATCAGTGTTATAAACCCAGTCTATTTGTACACGGTTGTCGTTAATGAAGCGAACATGTTTCACTTCTTGTTGATCACTGGTCATCATGTCTGTAAAGATAGCTGGGTCATCCGTGACCGTTGTCTGTGTCAAGTTACTTCGCTGACCAAACTTTCCCCAGAAGGAATTGAGCATAAGCTTGGCAAGAGATCTCAACCCTGGATTTTTCTCGATTCTTTTATAATCCAGCATAATGCCCTCCTTATTGTGATACTGTTGAATGTATTGTTGTTTTGTTGGCTCTTCTACACACCATTTTGGCCATCCACTAGCTTCCTGTTTTACTTTTAAAAACGTGTTCACGTATTCTGTAAATAGTCCACCAGTTTTTGTTTCAGAATTATACTGAGACAGTTCGTTGAAATGCCAGACTTCATAAACGGCTTGGATGATATATCCTTGTGTCAACGCCATTTTCAATTCGTTTGTCACCCAGGTCCCAGTTAATGACCTTTCATTACATTGCACAGGCAGTACTGGTATGTGAAGATCTCTAGGTGGCAATACTTTGCACTTGATGAGGCCCTCGTAGCAGGAGACGTCTTTAAAGTTCTCTGTAATGATTTCAGGGTGTCCAACAGGAATTTTGCCGGTCTTGTTTATGAACGGATACAAAGACGTAACGTCATAGTATTTAATGTGTTTGTCAGCTGTGGCCTCCTCATATAATTTAAAGGCCTCGGTGCGACCGCCGAAAAATGCATCCCGTGGTTCCAAGGGGGTCACAATTTCTAGACTGTCTATGTATTTCTTCATTAACTCATTAGAGTGTAATTGTTTTCTAAAGTCACACTCCCAAAGTGCCGTGTATGAATATCCCTCCGATTCTACAAACTGTTTCTTTTCCATGGTGCGGGCATACAGATCACTCATGGACATGTCAGTCACAGGATTGATAGTAGACTGGGAGTAGCACCTGGGACAGCCGTGCCAAAAACAACCGTGAGATTCTAAAACATGACGCTGTCCATTATCTTCATAATAACCGTCCACCTTGTAAGGTCCTATGATCTTCTCGCCTTTATTTCTGCCATGTTGAATGTATACGTTTCTTTCTTTTGCCACATAGGACAACCATTGATAGGCCATGACTGATTGCTTTTCTTCTGGTCGATAACCATGAGCAGGTATGATACCAATCGTTTCTGGTGCCAAAAACAATGTCCTTTACACAAGGTTGCATGCCGATGCTATGGTTATGCAGTTTTCAAAAGGGTCAATACCTGGCTTATTGCCTCTCGTGGTCAGATTCATGAAAAGTGTTCTGAATGTCAGACAGCATTTTCTCAAAATGTCGACGTCAGACTGACAGTATCGTAAAATTTCTTTTTGGAAGTCGAATTTGTCATGCTCGTGTTCTTTATACCAGGTTATGAATTTCTGCCTTTTATCTGGTTTCATTCCATCTGGACAGTAGTACTTTATCTCTGGAAGGTGGTCAAGAACGATATCCTGATTTTCTCTTCGGTTGAACAGATGCGGAAAGTATCCCTTGGCTAATTCAATTTCCCCAAACAATTTCCTTCCGGACCTTCAAACACAATGTGGTTAAAATACTCTTTTGACAAACAATTGGTACTTCGGTAACGCAGCTTGAAATTTCTTTACTTCTTCGATGCCACATCTTTGCAAGGGAACACCAGCGCTGCGATGTAATTGTTCAGCTAATACTTTCTGAAGCCCCAATCCTCTGCGTATATTGTCCCACTTGGGGTGTTTTTCATGACGCGCGATGGCTGTCACTATGGCCCTTGCACAACATAATTGATCATTGTTTTTGATCTGTATAATGCTTTTCTTGCTTTCTAGCATTTTACTTATGTCGACAATTGGTTTCATTTTATAACCTCGTCCTGAGGGCATATGAACATGGATAAGTTCTATACCAAATGTTTCATCTATTACAAACTGCTCATAGGACTGTAATCCTCGTTGTATTTCTGATAAGAGTCTGTCCACAGAAAGAAGTGACATCGGTATAAATGGTAGCACAATGGGATAATCCAATTCAGGGTTGTCCATGGATATTCTCACTAAGTCATTGGGAGGTATATCCTGTGTCATGTCATCAATAATTGACTGGAACAGAGCTCTGAGGTATTTCAGAATGTTTGGCAAATCAGATATGTCAACATCCTGAACAGAGATTTTGTAGTATAATGCCGTTGTTTTGAACTTTTCAATGTTTTGTTCATTGACTTTTTCAATGCGATAAGCTTTCGATGATTCAACCTCCAACTTCTGTCGTTTTCTTGCTCCACCACCTTGTTGATCTAATGTGTGTTTTTCACGGGGCCAGTCATGTTGATTTTGCATGTGTTTATCCAACACATCCTCTCTCGAGAACACTTTCAAACAGTCTGGACAATGATGACTATTTTTATCGGCATGTTTTCTCATATGCCGGTATAGATTGTCTTTTCGATTGAACGTTTTCTTACAGCTGGTACAGGTAAACTTTCTCCAGTGGTTCATAATCCGGCGGTGCTGCAATAATTGGCTCAGCTTAGGGAATTGAGCATCACATTCTTCACACTTGTAGGACATGTTGATTGCTTTAGTTCTGGAAAGAGAATGGAATGAATGAGTTGAATTAGTCTCGAGTGTATGCGGTTTCATAATGAGGAAAATAGCATAATATCGTATGTTGAGTTAAATGCAGAATAAAATGTTTAAAAATATACACACTTTAAAATCTATAAACTATGAAGATATTTATGTTTATTTCATATAGTTCTGTAATCAGGCTAAACCAAGAAAAAGGCAAAAAGTAACTCAGGCTATACTAAAAGGTAAGGCGAGACTAAGGAGTAAGGCGAGACTAAGCATTTTACCTGTGTTTGTTGAAAACAGTTTTCACATCCGATACCAACGATAGTCTGTCTGCAAATAAAGTAAAATCATTCTTACATTTGCTTTTATACTATTATGCGCATGCGTATAAAGAAACTTCTGATTGGTTTAAAGTTTGAATAAATGAGCAAGATTTAACATTTATCGTCATTCTATTGCCGACCACCAGAGAGTCAACATGAATCAGTGTCCAGAATGTCACCAGACATTTTCGAGGAGACATAATATGTTGAGGCATAAAAGAAACTGGCATAATGAAATCAGTGATGCGTATCCTCAAAGCAGTGAAGCGTATCCTCCTCCTCCTCCTCAGGAAGCGGTGTCTCCTCCTCCTCCTCAGGGAAGGCCTCCTCCTCAGGAAGCGGTGCCTCCTCCTCCTCCTCCTCAGGGAGGGCCTCCTCCTCAGGGAGGGCCTCCTCCTCAGGGAGGGCCTCCTCCTCCACAGGGATCGCCACCACCGCAAGAAGGCAGAGAAAGAAATATGGTGTATCTTCACCCATTTACCATGATGGTTTCTGGTCCCACTGCGTGCGGAAAAACGACATTTGTCAAGACGTTGCTGCATGATCACATATCCAAGATTGCCCCAGCTGTACAGAGAATAGTATGGTTGTATAGAAGATGGCAGCCTCTGTACACAAACATTCGACGATATGTGGTGCCAAGCGTAGAGTTTATCCAAGGCATTCCGTCGGACTTGAATGATGATGGTGACTTCGATCCTCGAATAAACAACTTATTGGTACTCGATGACATATTTTTTTTACAGCGGGAAAAGACCAACGAATAACTGACCTGTTCACCGAAGGATCTCACCATCGTTCCTTATCGGTAATATCAATAAACCAGAACCTGTTTGGAAGCAAGGACCCAACACAGAGACGAAACTGTCATTATTTGGTCCTTTTTTAATAATCCTGTGGATAAGCAATCTGTTGTGACATTGGGAAGGCAAATGTATCCCGGCAAAAGTGACTTTTTCATGAAATATTTTGAAAAGGCTACAAAACAACCATATGGATATCTGGTGGTTGACTTAAAACCATTTACGCCGGAAACGGAACGACTAAAATGCTCTAGTGTGAAAATATCAACCAATCAAAATGCAGTGCCGGAGACAGAAAATATAAAAATAACACCAGAAACGACTTTTCATTATTCTTCAGCTGACGATCACAGTGTTCAGATCGTGGAGCGTAACATGTCTGAAAAGATGAACTCGTGCGATGACTGCGGTCTGTTGTTCGACACTCCGCATGACGTCCAAAGACACGTCCATTTATGGAAACGAGCAAAAGATTCAAACACGGAGAGATATGACAAACTGTACGAGAAATTCAGAGACGACGGGGAAGACAGTAATGCTGCTCAGGAATTGGCTGAAGAACGCATATGAAGAAAAGGATTTTTCGACAAATATACGACTTTAATAGCCGATTATTTGTTGCCGCTGAGGACCAATGCGCTTCATCGTAAAATTATGACAAAAATAGAAAAAATGGTTTCTAAAGGTTTAGATACAACTTCTGTCGTGAAGAAAGTGCTGCGAAGTTCAAGGAGTTCGTTTCAGGACTTGTTTGATACCGATCTTTCCGATGATGAGGACGAAAGTGAAGACGAAAATGGGGAGGAGGAGGAGGAGTGAGAGACTATATAAATGAACTTTAATTTATTATAGATCATTTGTGCGCTAACCACCGAACAGTGCAGACATGGCTCCTTGGGAAGAATATTTAGAAAAAATATATTACGATCCTAGTCACCCAGCTAGTTTTTCCGGACCACAGAAATTATTAAAAATAGTGCAGGATGAAGGCAAATGAAAATCGGAATGAATAACATCAGAAAGTTTCTCCACAAACAGGAAAGTTACAGTCTTCATAAACCCGTGCGACGACGATTTGAAAGAAATCATTATGTGACCAGCGGCAAAGATGATCTGTGGATGTGTGATTTAATCGATATGGTGAAATTTGCTGAATGGAATAAAGGATATAAATATATTTTACTGGTGATAGATGTGTTTTCTAAATACGTTTGGCTACGCCCACTCAAAAACAAAACTGGAGACAGTGTGAAAGAGGCCTTCCAAGACATTTTACACACCTCAAACCGGACACCCGTCCGCCTTATATCAGACAAAGGACAGGAATTCAATGCAAGTGTAGTGCAGCGACTGATGAAAAATAAAGACATTGTGTACTATCCCACTCAGAATAAAACAAAAGCTTCAGTGTCAGAACGTGCCATCAAAACCATCAAGACGAGGTTATATCGTTTTCTTTTACCTACACGGAGGATTATACTTACCTCCCAATACTTCAAGATGTAGCGGACAGTTACAACCGGACCTACCATAGGACTATCGGAACAACACCCGCCGAAGTGAAAGACTCAAATTCGGAGGAAGTGCGACTTTCCACTTACTTTGTTCGAAAACGAGAGGATGATAAACGTTCGAAGTACAGGAGTTTTAAGTTTAACAATGGGGATCATGTGCGAATATCGCATCTGAAAACAGTTTTCACCCGTGCCTACGATGAAACTTATACCGGTGAACTGTTCAAAATTTCTAAACGTTACTATCGCGGTACTATTCCCGTTTACAGACTTAAAGATATGATGAACGATGATATCAAAGGCACATTCTATCAGAGCGAACTACAAAAAGTGAATATAGATCCTGACCAAACGTGGAAAGTAGAAAACGTGTTAAAAACCCGTGGAAAAGGACAAAATAAACAATATTTAGTAAAGTGGAAATACTATCCGAAAACGTTTAACAGTTGGGTGAAAGCTAGCGACGTTAAATGACTGTTAATTATATTGTAACTGTATGTTTTATATCAATTGTATTTGTAATTATGGAATGTAGAATAGGTATATTATTGTAGTAAATAAAACATGTATTGTAAATCTTTGTTAAATGAACATACAACCGGAGTTTTGAGTTCTGTTTTCTATTCCCACATTTCGAGATAGCAATAGAAGCAAGCAATTAGGTTGGCACCCTTTCGGTATACATGGCTGGCTTGTATAACCTATCTAATGATCATAGCGGACATTTATGGCCAGGTCCTCTCATAAGACGGAGAAATTCCTAACCTTACTTGCCTCTAATGCTTCGCGGTGACAGAGAGCGGTTCCTAATACTGCACGCATACACCGCCATAACGCAGTATTAAGTCGGTCTAACGACACCTCCATACTCTCTGTAGTCTCGCCTTTTTACTCCAATAAACCCGAAAATCAGTACACTTTTTTTTATAACACACTTACCTTAAGCGACGTGGATTCCTCCTCTGGATTCAAAGGTTCCTTCAAGTCGTAAAGAATTTGGTAGTTCGTACGTTAATTCCTTCTTACGTTCTCCCGTTAGGTATCCGCTCAAGTATAGGGTAAAATCGGTCATTTTAGGTTTCGCGTAAAGTTAAACGTTCTTACGTTGAACGGTAACGCTCCAGGTCTCTGGCGGGAATAAAACTGTCAAATTGTTTAGGCCAACCCAACCACCTGATCAGTACTCTATTCCCGGTTCGTTTCAAAATCTTTTTCTATTCTAAATTTGGCGTCTTTATCCACGACGATTTTCGACAATTCGTTTCCGTAAAAAGTACCGTCAATAGGATCCCCTTGAATATCTTTCACTTTGTAATAAGGAATGTTTTCCTTCTTTACACGATCCGATACAACGAAATATTCTGTAGTCCATCGCTCATCGTATTCGCGCTGAAAGGCTCGTCTCAAATGGGAGAGTCTTACCGTATCCCCGACTTTAACCTTATAACTCGAACCCTCGTCCGATTTCCTCCGCGGCGCCTTCTTAACCGGATTCATCGCGCGGTTCCAAATATCATCGTTATGATCCTTAGACACGGATTCCGGGGCTCTATCGATAGTTCGATGGTAGGTCTCGTTATAACTTCTCGTCATCTTCTCCAAGACGTTGATCCATTTTTGGGTCTGATGAGTGGTCGTGTAACGCGCAATTTTAGTTTTGATGGTTTTGATGGCTCATTCGGCCATGGCGGCTTTGGTCTCGTTTCGGGAGTAAAAATGTTTTATAGCCCGGTTGGCTAATAACGTTTGAAAAGTTTTACTTTTAAATTCGCTGCCGACGTCCGTCCTCATGCGCTCTGGCTGACGTCCAGATCGCGTTAAAATCGTTTTAAAAGCGTGTGTCACGTCCTGTCCTCGTACGTTCTTTAAGGCGACTGTCCACACGTATTTAGGAAACGTGTCGATAACCAATAGAAAATAACCGTATCCGTCGTTATCTTTCGCGTACCGATTCATGTAAGCCACGTCGGCCTCCCACTGGTAGTCGATGTATGGCGTCACGATGCGACGACGTTTGTGTTTTCTAACGATTCCCTTGTGAACGGTGTAAGGTTCTTGCGTCATCAACCATTTTACAATTTGAGCTTTACTCACGGCGTATCGTCCCTCTTTTTTAACGGCTCTGTACAATTTGTCCGAGCTGGAATATGAGGCAGGATGCGAGGAGTCGTAATAAATCTTGTTCAAATATTGTTCGTACACCATTTATTAGATCGTTCCGGCGTATTTTCTTCTTCTTCTTCTTCTTCATACGTCGCTTAATTGAATCTGGGTCCTATATCGTAATCGCGGGCGTTTCGTTCAACGTTTCCGATCGTGTTCAAGAATTCGCAGAACGGGGATAAAAGTAGGTGTTCTCGAAAAGGATCGTCCTTCCGTTCCCACGCGTACAAGGAGGTGTGGCAACAGAAACACGTCACTTTGTCATATTGCCCCGTGTAGTAAAATCCGTTCGCCGCAAGCTGGTACTTGTCCGGCTGTAATTGCTTCGGCCAGAAGCGGAAACTGTTTAAACGATTGACGTAATACTTCATTTTTCCGTTATTCCATCGACAGGCGTCTACTTCGTTTCTTAGTTCCGTTTTAAGGATCATACGACGGGTTCGCTTCTTACGTCTTAATAGCGTATAATTCCAGTTCAATAAGCGTGGGAAAATCCGAGTTTTTGAAATCCGCATTTTTCTTTACGCCCGTAATGACAACTTTTCCACTGTGGAAACAACCGAACGTTATTCCGTTTAGTTTAAACGTGGCGCTGGGGAACAGTTCCGGTTCGTATACGACTTTCCTGGACGCGGCGAGTCTTTGAATATCGAGTTGACCCGATAACGTATAGCGAGCTGAAATGGTCAATATCCGAACATTCGTCAAACGAACGGGATAACCCAGTTTTTGTAAACACCGGGCGTAACGACGCACTCTTTTTACTCCGTCCGACGTGGACTCTGCTTTTCCATTGCAGTTAATAATACCGTTGGGAAAGACGAGACAATTACCGCCGATACGTCTGTGCTGCCAAATTAGACCCGGAAAACGTCTAGGTTCGAATTTAACATTAGCTAGTTGATGACATAATCGACGCAAGTCGAAAGAACAATTTAACGACGCGCTGCAAACGACGTTCGTTACCGACATGTTTTCGGTTCGAGGACTAAACTCGAAATGAAATCAGATCGTAAATGCGAATATTTATAATATTTATTTTACTCGTATCGGTATTGGTATTTGTTAAGTTTCTATATTTTATAATATTACTTTTATTTTAAGTGATTTTAACATAAAGTTTGTACATGTAAGGAAACGAAAAGACTGAGTAATCTATTGATGATTTATTTGACGATATACAATGTAGAAAGCAACGTGAATGAGTACAAAACATTATAAAATGGACCTCGAGAAATCATTGTAAAAAAAAATAAAAATGAAAAAATCGCGAACGCGATTTCTATAGATTCTTACAATATATATGTAGTAAAGACATAAATCGTCTAATTAAATGTTCGTAGTTTCTATTTCGGATAACACTCCGAGCATTCCGTTGAATCGTGATTATGTTCCGTGTAACAAGGGGTGATATCCCGGAGTTCCGGGACGTAAGTGTCTAAAATACGAAGTCCGTTGCGAAGTTCTCCGTACTGTTCGAACGTGAGAGAAACGCCTTTTCTAGTGGGTTGGATCTCCGACGCACCCTCCGGTAACCAAAACTTGCGGATGTCTACACGATTGAACCCTGTTTGTACGGTTGCGTACCAGTTGCCGCCGAGATGACGTCTGTAAAACGTGTCTTGACCTAGCTCCATTTGTTTGACGACCGCCTCTAGATGTGGGAGGGTGGCGAACAACTCGTTACACCGTTGTAACGTTAAAGCCACGCCATACTTGGTCGGGAAGTCGTTGGAAATTTTCCTAACGTGGATGTACGTATGTCCGTTGAATACGCTGTCAAATAAGTACGTATCTTTTCCGATGTGTTGAATGTACCTGGCGTCGATATTTCTCGGTTTAGGTTGTGTCGTTTTCGCGAGCTGTTTACTGGTAGCCATGATTTTACGATATCTATCACGAAGCGCTTCTCAAGAAGGTCTGAGCGTAAATGAAAGAATCGACACTTGGTCGAGTTTATATAGGATCGATACGATGATGTCACCGTGATGTGGTTATAGCGGGACTACTCTAAATTTATGATTAATTACCATTAACGCGGTAACAGCGGGGCGGCGGGTTGATACTAAATTTATAATTAATTTAAACGAATAATCAATTACTGCGTCGTTAACCCGACAATTAATGATTACTTAAATTATACCCGCTGTCAATTTTAATTAATTATTGGGGAGCTGTCAATTTTAATTAATTAATTATTAGGCAACCAGGGGAACCAGAAAATCTGCCCAACTCCTCGTACTATACTACTCGTGTATGTACATTCAACAGCTTATAACAAACTAGAGATAGAAGGTGAACGATATTTATAATGTCCCTATAGATTATTTAATCTTAAGACACTTAACTGCAGGTCCACTGTAAGTATTGTATATTTTCTGCTTTAGACGTTTACGTAAACTAACAATATGCATATAATCACATAATAGACCGTCCTCGATTGTAAAATAACTTTTCTATAGAGAAAATAAAAGATTTAGTTGTAACAGTTCATTTTACACAACCCACCATCGAGTTTGCCTATATATCCTGTAATAACTCAAGTAGCCATAAACACTCCCCGTCTTCAAACTAAAGACGATCCAAGGTCCTACACCGCCAGAACGGAAAAAAAAATGTAAGTACGGTAAGGACAATTCTAACACCAGTGACAACTAATAACATCACCAACAGCATCATTTTTAAATCCTTAAAAGAAAAAATTGTTATTTCTATTTATTTTATTATTTTTAATTGTTATATTTCATTCCAGTAGTTTCTTCAGTTCTTTAACTTTGTCGTCCAAATCCTTGATAAGGACTTTCACTTCTGCCTAAAAATAAAAAAAAAAATGAAAATTTTATCATTACTTTTAGATTTTATAACATAAAGAGTACATGTCAAGCAATAATTTTAAACACAATATATCAATTACATAAGTATTTAAGATAACTGCGTGAGTCAATTCCTTTTTTTTTTCGAAATTATTGTATGATACTGAAATAAGTACATGAACAGTTAAGATAATACAATATATCATACTATTGATATCATAACACAATACATTAATTCACTTACCAACTTCATCTGACTTTCATAATCTATGGACGACATGTCCATAGAACTTGAACCACCCTCCTCAATAAGTATGGGGTCATTACTCTTTGGTGTTGATGTCTACAATAGAAAAAAATCATAAAAATCTAGTTTGACAACTTTTCATTAGAACTTTTGTATATTGGTAGGTATTGACTTTGGATATCATAACATAGAATATAAAAAAAGTTATTTTTTTTCATGGCCTGATAACTATAAAACTAGAGTTTGATAACGTATGTGTGTCTTTCTCTTTTCTAAAGTTGAAACCTCTACATATTTTTATTATCACAAATAAGAAAAGTATTCTAGTACTTACAGGAAACAACCGTTTCCGTTCCGGTGTATTCACCGGAACTAACTTGGGGGTTTCAATCTGTAAATTAAAAAAAAAAAGAAATTACAATGTACACATATGTCATTTATCAGATTAAACTCGTAAAAATGTAAAGTGTCATCCTACAATTAATAACGTTTTCCTCCACAGTACAATATTCCAAATCAAGTGACAAATTTAGTCACTAAAGAATAACATGATATTTAAATCTAAATTGATATACATACCATTTAATATGATAGGTATATGTATTTTGTCAGATTATTTAAACACCTAAAATGGAATACAATAAATTCCGTCTCATTCACTTTACAAAATTCCAAAATAACGAATAATTAATGATAAAAAATCACAGAAATAAAACTAAGACATTACCTCCGAATCCATGAAAAGGTTAGTATAAAATGATGCAAAAAGTTATTTATCGCTGGTCAATTTAAAGATTTCCGGAGGTCAAATCAAGAGTAATATATCCGGCCATTTTTCCAAATGACCATTAATAATGTTGACCTCTTCATACAACAGAATTAAAATTAAATAGATCTACATAAAAAGGGTTATGATGAAAGGGAAATAATCTAGTATTCACGAATTTTATTTTTTTTTACTGACAGAGTTGCTAATAAAATTAGATGCTATTTACCAAACGATTGCGAACTCTCTAATTAAAACGATACATTATTTTTTATCAGATATGGCTCTCGAAGACATCTTTGCCGCTATGTTGGCAGAAGGCGTCACGGTCCAGGAGTTTCTAGATTTTTTCACCGCTTTAGGCCTAGGAACTCATTCTTTTATCGTAGACGTGACGCAACAACTGTTGTACAATGAATTTTTGAGACATCCGGGAACACCTGTACCGGAATAGACGGAGGAGGAAGCCGATACCCTTCTGGACGTTCTAAAATCCCCCGAAACAAACAAAGTCGCGGATGTTTTCTCTTTTCAAAATAAATCGATGATTAAAACATAGCATTCACACTTTTAATTGTTTATTTATTTTGGTTTTACGGCACACCGACACCTTTATTTAATAAACGTACATTAATGCGGTAAAACATACTGAAGCTAGTATGCACTATTATTTTAAAATTGCGTGATTTTTTTACTTTATTCCTTAAACGGTGCCAAGATATATTTAAGGAATAAAAATAATGGCTATTAGGGAGATGTAACCAAATTTAAAAGAGCGAAGGGAATATCAAAAGTTGTTGTTAAAAACGAACTAACCCTTCATCATTACAAAAATGTCTTATTCAATGAGTATTCTATATCAGCACAGATGAATACACTAAGAAGTTAAAACCATAAAATATACCTAGAAAAAATCAATAAAGTTAGTTTGTCTTGTTTTGATGATAAACGATATCTATTAGATGATGGAATAGGCTCCCTTGCATATGGACATTACAAGATAAAATGAACACTTCATTATGACAATATTTATTATATTGTTTTTATACAAATGTAAACTATATTGTTTCTTTTTTACTGTGGTTGGGTGACCTGAAAGTGAAAAAAGAAAGTCTTTACTTTAGTTGCTAGTGATTGTGAGTATATTGTATCTATTAAAAATTGTTTTCTGTTATTCAAATTCAGGTGTGTGTGTGTGTGTGTGTGTGTGTGTGTGCGCGCGCGCGTGAATTCCTTACTGTACATGTGACATTTAAACAGTATTATATTTTGTTAATGTGATTTTTATCATTATTCAACAGCAATAAAAGTATCTCGTATTTAAAAGTTGTTTATATATATATATATATATATATATATATATATATATATATATATATATATTATATATATATATATATATATATATATATATATATATATATATATATATATATATATATATCCATATCCATATCCATATTATAATGCAAACTTACGGGGACAGCGAAGAAGATTTCTTCGCCACCATCATCATCGTCATGTAGCACCCATTGCATATTCTAAAAAAAATAAAAAATCCAGATAATATTCTAAATAAAATACTTTCAATGATCTTCATAAAACCTTGTTCGAAAATGTCTTAGAAAACATACCTCTGATGCTGTTTCCGGTGCTGTTGCCGATGCTGATGCTGACGCTGTTGATTGCGCTGGTACTGGCGCAAGCACCGGTGTTGCCGGTAGAGATATTGGGGAGTAACGAACTACGTTCGGGCTCCCCATGCTTGCGGTAGGCTATAGGAGATAAAAAATAAGTTATATTAGCAAAATTTGAATGGTGATATTTTAGTTGCGAACATGTATCCATGTATAAATAAATATACCTGTACTCTTAAATACCTAATCTTTTGAAAGATCGCATTATCATCCATTGATTGAATGTTTGTAGGTGAGCGGTTAGAGTGATTGACTTATCATCTATCAACCTTTCACCACATGTGTTCGAGCCCCGGTTGAGGTGAGAACTTTATTGTGGGGTGGTTTTAAAGCTGATTTGTGGTGTGTGGGTGGTTCTACACAGACAATGTAGTTCTCCACCACTAACTAGACGTCGCAATAATGACCGTTAAGTATCTTTTCAAAAATCTATTAAAAATAAATTGCATGGTGATATGTTAGGTAAGAAAACATAAGGTAAATCAATTTACATACCTGTGAATGCATCTGCTGGTGGTATTCCTTTATGGATTCTATCATTTCAACTATCTCCTCCACCTCCGAGATGTGGAGGGATATGGATTTATCCTTTTTTATCGCATATGTGGAGCCATGTTGCTCCACGAAAGGGGGTCATATTAACCTCCTTATCCCTTCCCAATTTAAAGGAGATCTTCAGTAGTTTTCCGTCGTAAGATCTTTTTTTCCTGGAACGCCATTGTGAGTTGGTTGCGAATGTGCTGTAGAGATTCTCTAGGACCCTTTATAAAGGACCTTTAAGGTCCAGTACGATTCATGTAAAAATGTTCAGCCAATGATGGGTCTGAAACCGGGGTAATGTACTCAGGGATTAAGGGTTTTGGTTATCATGTTTCGTGTAGGGATGTACTCGGGTAGTACTGATTGGCTATGACCACCCACTTTTTATGAAAGTAGAGAAACACTCTCTTTAAACAATTCGTAGTTTCTTTTCACCAATACATTTGCTTATTGAATCGAAATAAGTATACTTAAAATTTCGTTGTACATTTAGGAGGTGTTGACAACGTTTTTAAAAACGTCATTAGAACCCACATAATCAATTGAGTTCGAGCATTATCATAATTCCATTTCGATATATGATTTGTTATCATTTCACCTATTCAGCTTATTAATAAACGGTATGTTCACTAATTACCTTCCATTCGGTTAATTATTAAACTTTCGGTTAATTATTAAATACGCAGAGAAAGAAAAAAACACAAACAACAACATGGCCATCTTAGATGTTTGTTTTGTTTTGTTGGTGTTATCACCATTAAGTTTGTGTAAATACTCATCAAGAGATGTTTGTGAGGAAGAAGGTTCTCTGTTAGTTTGCACCGATCAGGGAGTGTGTGTGTGCGGGGGGGGGGGGGGGGGGTATGAAATAAGAGGGGAGACTATACAACGAATTACCCTAATTGGTAAGGTCGATAGAATTGATGGCGATTTCACATGCATCAACATCATGAACAATGAGAAATGTGTGACCATCGTCTCAAAGAATTCCATTTCAGACATGCAATTTAAGTATACATATGTTGTTAAGTTTCTCTTTGATGTAACTCATTTATCACGACTTCAAACTTCTCACGGTGCGGTACGTCAAGATGGACACCCTCAAGATTTGCTTCGTCTCTTTCTTTATGGTCGTCAATGCTGTACCATTGACACCACATTGCTATACATCAGAGTTCAAAATAACGTGTACATCACCTAATGAGACAACCTATGAATACCGCGTAGACGGGAACGTTTTCATCATAGAGGTAGATCGCCTGGAAGAACATATCCTTATCAGCAAATCAAGAGTTGAAAGGATAAACGTAAAATATGATGGGAACATAATCCGAATCATCGAATTCACGGATCATCGAATTCAATGTGAGGTATGCAGTTACCTTCTTTTTTTATTTTCTAGCAATATAAATCTCTAAACAGCAGTAAAGCTGAGGTTTCAAATATAGTGACCTTTAAAGAATAGCGCATACTATCAGCGCATGCTACCATAGGTTGTAGGTCACTATCAGCGCATACTACCATATGTTTCAGGTCACTATCGGCGCATGCTTCATTGGTGTGACGGTAATTTCGTAACCTTGGATTTTTTGGGTTATTAAAATATCATACTGTTGCATGTTTTGGATAACTTAAATATCATACCCTTCATTACTTTGGATTTATTGAAAACCGAGTTAAAGGCTTTAAGTAAAAACTGATGTCTTCTTGTAACAGAATAAATGATTATTTTCCACATTGAAAATCTGTCACTGCTGCAGATAAATGTGCCTACGAGTACAATGAAGAGGGTCGGCAATGCTTATTAAATACCGCAAATCCATGGTTACATACACACTATATAGGTCGCATATCCATAGCAATAAATGCTGCTGATGGCAAACAAGATGGGACAATACTTTTTACAATACATTTTACAACAAATTGCACGTAATTAAACCTAACGTCTGTGCCAAAATATCTATTTGGCTAATGTCCGGTCAAGGTCGGGCTTAGTGCACAAAGGTCGCATAAGTATAAAGTGCACCCCTAATTTTACACTTCTTGCATTTGCTGCGCAAATTTCCTTCTGTTGTAACATGCTGCATGCTGCACCATTATATAATATCAAAGGAAGGAGAAGATTGATATTTTGAATTGTAGCGTAGTTATGGAATGATGCAGACATTGTAGGGGATGAAGGCAGAAACAACGTCTTCTGTAACTTTAACATTATATTCATGGCTCGAACCGTGTGTCGGCCAAGCCAGCCGCCGGCTGAACTGCCGACACACACCCACGCTGGCTAGATATATAGACTCCTCTCTGTGGTTTCAGGATTTTCTTCTCTCTTCCACAACTTGTTTATATACATCCTAATGAAAATGTACTGACTTTGTCAAGTGTTGATCTGGTGCTAATTCTCTATTGAAACCTGCTAGATTTCATTATTAGTTTTTGCATAACTTGAAACGAGAAAGATTTAATATAATGTAAAACTTGCATACCATTTTTCATTGCTATCATCATCCTCTTTAATGATGCATTCATCATATAATGATGGTATCTGAATTGATGGAAAGGACGACAACTGATTTGATGTGAACGCCTGCGGTCTTGGAGGAAGTTGTTTATGCAATTCGTTCAACAGTATTGGATATTTCTCCTCTGTACTATTTTCTGCACATTGTCCTTTCTCCACATACCGTTCGCATCTCGAAATAGTGTCAGTGACTCCATCAATTCGGTGTTTGTTGTAGATCCGGAGGTATTTTGCTATTTTGCGTAAACCCGCATCCTGAGATATTTTGCGGTGGTGGTAAGACGGGCGTAACCCCCGTTAGGAGGTATTCGCTTGCGGCGGTGGTGAGATTGCAGTTGCTGTATAAAACTGTAATGAGCTGGCATTTTCTATGCTCCTTCTGTTTAAAAAAATAGTACTTGGCATCATCTAGTGAAAATAACAACAAAACGGTTATACGATTGAATCATTATAAATTTATTGTCAAATATGATACCAAGAAATTTCGTTTCCTTGACGACAGGAATAAGAATGTTATTAAGAAATAACTCAGGATCGCTGTGCAAAGTTCTTTTCTGACAGAAATGTACGCAGTTTGTTTTGGTGGGTGAAAATTTAAATCCATTGTTGTTCCTCCAAGTTTGCAATTTGTTGAGGCATTGTTGTAATTGCCTTTCTATCGTATTTATATTTTTGGACCGATAACATGTAAGGAAATCGTCCACATATAGTGAACAATCTACGTCATTATTTAGCGTTTTTACGATGTTATTTATTTTTAGGTTAAAGAGAGTAACTAACAATATACTACCCTGAGGGACACCTTGTTCCTGTTTATGAACAGAAGACAAAGTAGACCCAATTTTAACTTTAAAATTTCTGTCAGAAAGAAAACTGTTAATAAATGTGGGTAAACGACCCTTGAGACCAAGGTCACTTAAATATTTTAAAGTCCCATGATTCCATGTTGTATCGTATGCCTTTTCAAGGTCAAAGAACACCGCTACGAGGTGTTCTTTTTTGATAAAGGCATCGCGTATAAAAGTTTTGAATCGAACGAGATGATCGAGTGTACTGCGTTGGTTTCTGAACCCACTTTGAAATTCTGTGAGTAAAATATTTGATTCAAGATACCAAACCAGTCTATTATTTATCATGTGCTCTAAAGTTTTACAAATACAACTAGTCAAAGCAATAGGTCTGTAACTTGAAGGATCTGTTGGATCCTTTCCCTGTTTCGGTATAGGGATGACAATTGCACTTTTCCACGAATTCGGAACTTGTCCGGAAAACCAAATGTCATTATATAATGGACAAAAGTAAATTTAATGATGTATGCGGCAGATGTTTCAAAAGTTGGCAGGGTATATCATCTGGTCCAGCAGCGGTATCATGAGATTTATTCAATGCTTCTTTTAGTTCTCTTAAAGAAAAGGGTCGGTTGTAATTTTCATTATTGTTCGACCCAAAATTGATTTTACTTTTTTCAGCCTGTTCCTTCACATTTTGAAATTCTTTCGAGTAATTTTCGGAAGATGAATTTTTAGCAAAAATTTTTAGCAAGAGTGTCTGAAATTTCTCTTTGTTATTATTGAGTCATTAGATTTTAAATCATTGACTATGACTGAAGAAGATTTACCGCTTATTTTCCTAATGGCTGACCAAACATTTTTAACGAAAGTTTTACTGGTTATACCAGAAACAAATTTCTGCCAAGATGTTCTTTTGGCTTGTTTAATGATTTGCCTACTCTTTGCCCTTTTTTTTCTTTGCTCTTGTTTTGATGATAAAAGATATTTAAAAAGTGATGGTATTTCATCTTATGCATATGGACATTATAAGATACAACATGATTAGATGGTTGATTTTTTTTATTTTGTTTTGTTAAAACAAAACATTTTACTGTGGCAGCGTCACCTGAAAAATAAATGAACATTTATTTTGCTATGCTTTAAATATTTATTATAAGAAATACTTATTTTATAGTTTCAGATTGATATTACAAAAGTGTTGTAAGATATAATAATTTTAGTGTTTTGCGATATTTTACAATTGTGGTATTTATAAACTGTGATAAATTAATATTTTAGGTACAATATTTTATGTATAATAAATACAATGTTAACATATTGTTTTGTATTCTTTTATAATACTTACTGGGATTGCGTAGAAGAATTCTTCATCTCCAAACTGAAATATATGAATTATTTATATTAGTCAGTTGATAATACAAAAGTTAATTATTACATATAAAGTTATTATGCAAAACAAATAGTTGTTAAAACATAGTTAATATAAATTTATAATGCTAATCTTAAATAGTTATAAACATAAATCAAAAAGTAATGTTGAACTAAGTTTAGTACTAACTTGGTCCTGTTCAACAGGCTGCTGTTAAAAAAATATAATAATTATTATGACAATGTAATAAAGTAAAATTGTACAATATTTAAACAGTTGTTAAAACAATTATAAATTAATGATAAGTTAACCCCTCAAACAAAATATTAACGTATTGATTAAAAAAAATGATTAAAGTTTAGCACTTTCGTTGAAAATATACAATAAACAAAATCTTTACCTGATCAAATTGATTAACAACAACAAACCGACAATCTTGTTGCTGTTGTATTTGCTGCGTCTGCTTCGCCTGCTGCTGCTGTTGTTGCGTCTGCTGCAGGTGTTGCTGCGTCTGTTGTTGTCTCTAATTAGTTATAATAAAGTCAAAACTTTAATTATAATAAAGTCAACACTTTAATTATAAGATGGAATTTAAAAAATATACAATGAACATATACAAGAAAAGATTTCCATTAAAATATATTTATAAAGCATTAATAAATGAAACATCAAATAATGATGAGCAATATCTCTTTACATATATATTGTAAAATGTTGCGTTGGTGTTTACCGATTATTACAGAAGATCTTTGTACAAGACACAAAAATCCTCCAGGTTGAACCGTAAACCTACTACAAACCAGTTGAAAGGAGATTACAGTAGTACCTCCCTTTACATCTGATAGAAACACCGGTTTAAACTTAAAATGCAATAGATGGAAATAAAAATACTTACGTTTGGGAAGAATGAGGTGTCACACTCTTGTATTGCGGATAGGCCGCACAATTCCTCCACCTCGTTCAAACGTAGCGATACGCTCTTATTTTTATTTTGTGTCAGTTATATGTATCCATGTTGTTAAATGTTGGTGGAGGCTGCAAAACCGATGTTGGTGGCTGCAGAACCGATGTTATAGGCGAACGCAAAAGCCCCTCCAATTATGATGTGGTTGGTACAGGTGATGGATGCATAGCTGAGAGTGGTACTCTCATATATCCATTGTTGGTTTTTACCAACTTTAACCTTAAACTATCATCCATGTTTGTTACTTTAGATGGAGGCTCATTCTCCTCATCACCCTCGTGTATTTATTATCTTAACGCCCACCTATAAAAAGAAAAAAAAAAATAACTATTTACATCATCTGTTAGATAATAAATACCATTCTAATATCTGTAACAAACTACCATCGTAAACACAGTTTCCAGTTACATGTAGAGCGAGAGAACGACTTGTGTGTCCACTATACGAATCCAAGGACCTTTATAGGAAGTAGCCAGACGTGTAGCAAACATGAGACTGTTTTCTTGTCTCCAATTTTTGCACACCTTGAAACAAGACTAGTACTAGATAATTAGTTCAATAGTTTTGTTAATTTGCGCTAGAATCCGCTTTGACGGTGATGCCACTGTTCTGTTATAAATGCCCATTATTTTATGAAAAGTATGTTCAAATCAGCCAAGAAAGTATGAGTAATTTGGAACAGGCAACAAGAACTCAAAACAATAATGTATGGACAGACAGTAGAAAGTTGAGGATAACCAGCAGCAGAGTAAGCAATTTGCCAAAAACACAAAGAGGAGATCCAAATAAATTTGTTAACAATCAAATATATCCCAGATTCAAGGGATGTACAGCAACACGTCATGGACAAAAATTTGAACCGGTAGCTCGTATGTGGTTTGAAAGTGTTTCGGGCATGACAGTTCATTTATCAGGTATTGTTGTTAGCGAGGAAGAACCGTACATTGCTGCTAGTCCAGATGGGACAGTTGATAAAACAACAATCGTAGAAATTAAGTGCCCAACAAAACCACTGGAACACCTGATATGATGTAATTCTTGAAAATGGTGAGCTTAAATTAAACACGAAGGGAAAAAATGGATATTACTGTCAAGTGCAGATTGCAATGTTTTGCACAAAAACGGTTTTGTGCAAGTTTGTTGTGTGGACTGTTGAAAAACAGTGTGTGATGGACGTTCACTACAATGAAGACTTCATAATGGGAATTCTTCCCCGAATCAGGAATTTTTATTTTGAACATCTTCTTGTCAGACTAACAGATGAATTTCAATCAGGTCGGCTGAAACTTTCACTTGAATATAAATCATTGTGCTGATAATTATTAACTGGAAAATGAATGTTTTAGGTGACCGATCAAAGATAAGCTGTTTTCAAACATTGTAATTATGGTGTATGTTCATTCAACAAAGAAACAACCGACTTAACCCTTTACTCCATATAAATGCTTTTATTTTGTGGGCGAACAGTGTAGATCCAGATCAGCCGGCACTTGTGCCATCTGATCAGCATCAGCACTGTTCGCTTTTTGGTTTATTAGGGTGTTTCTGACCAAAAAGCGAACAGTGCAGATCCTGATTCGACGGCACAAATGTGCGAGCTGCACTTGGCAGGCATGCATAAAAAGGCATATAAATGGAGTAAAGGGTTAAATACATGCTGCAGGGATTTCATTTAAACTTGGTAACTCTGTAGACCAAGGGTCTACACTTATTGCAGGGGTGAATTTTATTCAGCAAATTCATTGTTTCATAGCTTTGTATTCATTGTTCCTGGTGATGGTGATTATGACAAGTGAACACTGTAGACACATGGTCTTCATTTTAGAACCGGGTGTTATCACATGCCACAGATGTAAAAAAAATGTTGTATCTCAATTTAACTCAAAATGAATGCTAAAGTAATGTTCAACCATGTTTCATGTATCTGATAAATTAGTATTTAAACTGGAATAAAATTATAAATTTATGTTTGTTTTGTTTTATTTGTTTTATTGGGTTTATCGTCCCACCAACAGTATTTCAGTTATCTGGAGACGGTGTCCACTTGAAGCAGATATAGTGATGCCTTCACTGTATATAGAATGCCGTGAACACCTGGCATGATACCACACCCAGTCACATTATCCTGACACCGGGCCAACCAGTCGTGGAACTACCCTTATATTTGCTTGAGCGTTAGCAAGGGAGCTATACCACTATTATTTTAAACGACTGGTATGTCGCGGCCCGGGATCGAACCCGGGGCCTCCCGTATAAATTGATATCAGCTTTGGTTTTGATTCAGTGTTTTAAACTGTCCTGTAATCTGAACATACATGGTGTACACTTTTAAATTTATCCCAATATGACATAGCTATTAATTTATTAACCCTTTACTCCATATAAAGTATACTCATTTGTTAACAGCATAGGTCCATATCAGCTGGCACAGATGTACTGTTAGATCTGGATCTACACTATTTGCCCGTGCTGTAAAAGTCGCGTTCATTAATGGATAAATCAATTCACAACTTCATGACATTTGACATTGACCAGTGATGGTCAATGAAGATCAAGTTTCATGTCATAAGATGGGGTACTGATCTGGATCTACACTAGTTGCCCATTTCATATGAAGGTTAAAGCTGTACCCATCAATTAAAGAGAATCAATTAGAGAAGCAATGCCTCTTTGATTTAAGCAAGGGGAAATAAAGATGGAAAAATATAACAGTACGATGTTAATTATAATACCATTTAATTCTTAATTTGTTCAGCACATTATTTTTTTACTAGAAATGGTAACTTGATATTGGTAAATCAATGAATACAGTGGTGACTTGTTAACTTTTTATCAAGAGGTTACATAATTTTCATTTGTAGACATACACAGATTATCGCACATGAAAATGTTAACGTCTCATCAAACGGGCTCACTCGATTATATCGTCTTTGATCAACGTATCTCTCATGTTGCATAAAGCAGCCACAACACGAACAGTTTTATTTATATTTCTTGCTGATTTTATGCTATACTTTGTATTTAAAAGTCTGTAAGATTTCATTCTCATAATTGCCCTCATAACATGAATCCTTTCTGCAGCTATTCTTCTGGAATCAATTGTTTCCTGCTCCGATAGTTGTGATCGGCCCTTCATAAATGCAGGAATGTTCAATTTTACCCGCCGGCTACACATATCCTCCCTAATAGTGAACCCTCGGTCCGCCATGACCTCATCCCCAGGTAACAAATAATTAAGAAATCCACAATGTTTAGTTATGTAATTTTCACTGGCTCTACCGCCATACAAAGGTGGGACGTACATAATAAAACCACTTGGAGCAATTGCAATTAAAAATTTTGTACGTGCTCCAAGTCTGAGCCCTAGCCTTTAATGAAAATGGTCTTTGAATAAAAATTTCTGAACAGTCTATAATGCAGGTAGTCTTAGGGAAAGAGTTTTTAAAGGACTGTGGTAATGTTCTTCTTATTGTCTCTCTAGGCAACCAAACCACACACTCCGACAAATGTTGCGACATAATGTCAATCCACAAGTGATATATGTTGCTCACTAGTTGGTGTGACACACCACAGCGTCTACCAATGTCTTCAAATGTGAGAGCAAGCCTTAATCTTAACAGCACAGACAGGATTTGGTTTGGGACACTCATTCTATATGGAAGTCCTTTCCCATATGTTGTCAATGTTGATACCAATGATAAAAACACTGTAAGGCTTAATCCTGTGTAGAAACGTGCATCTGAGTCTGTTTTTATGTTCTCTACACTAAATTCTGGAGAGTTTTGCTGAGTTGATACAGTGCTTGTTTTACAACTATACCAGTAGTTGTGGTCAAGAGCAACTAAGTCAATAAGTCTGTGTACTGACATCTACCAGTTTTGGCCTACTGACATTTTTGCAGTAATCTGGGTATTTCTGGCAACAGATGCCTTCACACTGTTCAGATTCCATAAATGTTTCATCTTTATTACAATTGGCAGGGGTCGCAAACATAATTTCTTCATCTGGAACAATTTCTAAACCCTGTGAATTTACTGGGGTTAATAATGCACCAGGCAGTGGCTTAGGCTGTCTGGAAACAGGGCTGGAATTTTCCCGGTATTCTAGTTTAAGTCTCTTCAATGGTCTACGTCCAGGAGTCTTTGGAGTAACTGGCTGATATCCCATTTCTAAAACTGGGATTGGGTTTTGAGCTGTGGGGCGACCATCAATAAAGTGTTTTGAACACACCTGAAGATATAAAAGAAACATATAAAAGAAACATATAAAAGACATTATAATTTAGTTACTTTATATCATAAATGATGCTTAAATGCTGAAATAAGTTTTGAATAGGACTGGTTTACACTATGACTACTTAGGAGGGCATATCTATACATTTAAATGTCTGTACACAAAATATGCATTAATGGGTTGGGGAAGATTTACGTTTAAAATTTGCTAAGTGTCCCTAGAGAATCGTTCATATGTATTACTACTCACCACTGAATTTGAAGGAGGACAAAACCCCTTCCTGTTAATGGATTTTAACCATTGAAGTCGACTGTCTCCAGTTGCCGGTATGCAGTGGAATTTGAATGATACGAGACACGGACAATCCTTGCCGTTTAAATCTTTGTGTAGCTGGCAGGGTGAATTTTCCCAGTCGTAAAGTCCTTTCTGGCTGTTATTGCAGTTAACCACAACACACTGCCTTCCACCACCGCGTTTATATGGCATAATTGTCCGATTGTTTTACTGATTTGTAGAGAAAATCGCCTATTTACTTGTTTTCACTTCCGTAATGGCGGACGGGGAGAATGGAGAGTATTTTTCAGGGGAGATAATTCAGACTGAACTAAAAAATAGAATCGTCTATATGTGTTACTTATTCCTATTCTACATACCACACTCTACAAGTCCTGAAGATTTCATTCTCTTATCATCATTTTGAAAGAAGTTACAGCTGTTTTACTCCATGAAATCCCATTTTCTGATCACAGCTTTTGTCTTTGCTTAATGGTAAAACAATAGAAGTGAAAGTGCATTTTTTCGAATCCTAAAATTGCTGTAACTTCCTTAATCAACCACCTAGGAAGGTGATCTTGGTATCAAATGAAAGGTATTTTGATGCTCTATCACTTTCAATCCTATTTTTTGTGTTTGATTTTTTTTCAACATACCAACAGTGGTTACGAATTGACCATGGTCTGTTAATGCGTAAGGTATAAAAGTTGAAGGTGGAAAATAGCCATATAACCTATTACACGAAGACATCAGTTTTTACTTAACACAAACTCAGTTTTCAGTCAATAAATCCAAAATAATGAAGAGTATGATATTTTAGTAAACAAAAAATGCAAGGTTACGGAATTACCGTAACTCTTATGAAGCATGCGCTGATAGTGATGTACAACTTATGATAGCATGCGCTGATAGAACATATAACGCAGGAAAGGAATCGTAGACATCGTGCGCTGATATTATTCTAAAACTAACAAACAAGAAAGAGTATGACGCAGAACCTTAAACCGGAAAATAATGTAAAAATTATATGTTATTAAGACTTGTATGAGCACGAAACAAAGCTCATCATGTTTGTATACTTAATAAGGAGACAAATTCTACAAAATAATTAAAGATTGATTTTCGATATAGATATAAAACTAATGGTAGTACAGAATAGTATAGAAAGGTTGAGTGAAATGTAAAAGTGACATGCATGATATGTCATGTCGTAGTTGTAACTTTTCTGTTTTATTAAATTGTTATTTATAAAAATTAAGTTGGAGCACACCATTTTTGTGCTGGCAACCACAGACCTCACAAAGTTGTATCTTTCATTTTTTTTTAATCGGTAAGACCCATTGGAGCAACCTTTTACTGCACAAGTAAGCGCCATTGTTGTTATTACGCGCAGAATTACTCGCAATTGAAGGGCAAGACAATTCTTCCCCTATTATCAGTACCGGAATCTTCACCGTTCGTCGCTCATTATGGGTATAAGTAAGGTTCATGTGCGGTTTCATGATCTTCATATGTTTTTCTGCCAGAATGAGACTGCTGACCTTTTGATAATTCGTGGCCAAACTTATCTGGTGTGTGTGACCAAACAAACTCCCATCAGGATGTGTCGTTTTGTCTGGTCCATCCAACATCAGGAATGTGATCGAGGTTAACGACTGTGAAAAAATGTTGCCTGTTGATAACGAATATTAAAGACTCGGGCTTTAAATGAGTGTTTTCATTTATTTAAATAAATAGCATATGCGGCAAACATAAACATATCTTACAACATTGGTATTCATTATTTACCATTGTAGTTTTGTCAAAGATGTTACAACTTTATTATTCTAATCATATTCAAATATTCTTTGAATTATACGACGCCTACTGCACACTATATCAATAAACATACTGTGGACATTTAACAATGCTTGCATACAGCGACACCCCTTTATTTAGACAGCAAGAAAAACCTTTGTTCGTATGAAACTGGCATAAATGCTAAACGCCACGAAGGGAAGTAACTCGTACCAGCTCACGGTTACACAACGCCAACCTTTACCAATGATACCGATATTTAACAAATAGCGGTGTCTGGAAAAGGCTGACATCATTTATTTTATGTGTTTAATTAGTTCTAAATAATAATGATTATATGGTAGATAAATGGATTTATAATTATTGATGTATTGATGTCTGTGATGAAATTGGGGTTTCAGCTTTGGACCTCAAAATCCCGTGTCGTGATGCATCACCAAAAATGTAAATTAATACTTCCAAACACATTAAAATGAAATTAAATTAATATAAAATACAACAAAATATGTTTCAATCAATATCAAGTAATCAGCATACCTAAATAATTCCTCCATTGTTGTATGGCTGCTTGACGTCGACTCTTCACAACTCGAAGACCAGCAGCCGTGACGTCATACCTGTTACGTAGAATTTCCTTCCGTCAACGTCGTAACATAAACATTCTGTTACATAGATACCATCTTTCTCGGCCAGTATCTCCCCAACAACCCGTCCTTCATCTGTTACCTGGACCACTTTGACCACCGTCCAGCCACCATCACTGCTTATATTTGTGCAACATGAAGGAACTTTGTTCGTATGAAACTTGCTTGACTAATCATCTTGCATATTTATTGATATTTTACTTAAGACATTCTGGAGTCTGGTGCATGGGATCTCTTTCGGCCACGTTTCCGATCGGCCCAGCGCCCATGTTACCGTCTTCCGGCTCACTGACCGTGTTGCTGCTGCTTCCGCAATTGCCCGTGTTATTGCTCATGATCGGTTACGGTCAGTACATTCAGTTACCCTCGATCGTAAAGGATACCATCCGACACTAGAACACCGTTGCAAACTATGTCCTGGTAGAGTATTGCTTCGCAGATGTAGATCTCATCGCTCACCTCAAGCATGTCGTCAGGGGAATGACCACGCCTTTCGCTTATTTGGACTTGTTAATATCGCCGTTAATTATAAATTATTTGGCGAACATTAGCATAAGTTGATTAAAAATTAAATATCACAGAAGTGTACTAATGGCTTAAGGGTAGACTTAACATTTGTTAAAATTTCATTTTTTTTAAATGATGGTTAGCTTCGAGCTAATTCAGTTTGAGCATGAACTTTGGTGATGATCTATTGAATTAAACAAATTTTTTAAATAACAAAAACAAAAAATTCCGACTGGTCACAACGGCTTATGTGTTTAGAGCCTTTTAAAAGTATGTGGGGTTAAAAATAATTATATACATTATTTACATGTCCCACAGAGGTGCCAGACGGCGATATTTTGCTGGGTGCAGGAGACGATAATAGAACTTAAGCCCCACTCGATGCCTCTATCCGCCCGACGCCCCAATCTCGAGCCCCCGTATGTGGTCTGTGTCGGTACACTGTAATAAAATATTGTTGACTGTCAGTGGATCCTGGCAAGGAACACATACAGGTTGAACGTCTCTTTTTAAAAGGTATGAATGAGTTAATCTAGTATGTCCAATGCGACAGCGGGTAAGAGCTACGTCTTCTCGTCGATTCCTCTGCAAGCAGAGACATTGGCACCGACGTTAGGTTTAATTAATAGCCAAGTACTTTTTCGCCAAATTAGCTAGTCTTGGATAAAACACTTCGTTGGCTTTCCACCACTGTAGAAGAGTCAATTGCTGTTGCATGGAGCTATTCTGTTGATCATGCATGTACCTATGCACCTCTAATTCTATAAGGTTCTTAACAGGCTGTTGTGTTGCTCCTGTACAGCAAACATCATCGAACCCATCATCTGTATCAGTTAACTTCAGTTTTTTTAGTAGGACCCTCATTTGTACATTCCAAATGAAAAGGCTGGTCAGACTCCAATTTTACAACAGAATTCCCAGGTAACTCTGATAAGTCAGGTAAATTTGCACTAATGGAAACAGTCTCTTCTGGCTTTACTTTCACAGCTGGAAGCACAGCATTTTCAAGCTTTAATGCAGTATCCATCAGTGACTGATGAGCAGACACTTGTTCTTGTGCTGTCAAGAATCATTTTCAACAGTTCCTCTTCCATTTTTAAAAAAACTTTTCTAACAACAGGAGTTGTTCATGGATTACTTGGTTTCTCTTCAAGATTCTTTTTGATTTTCACCATACAAGGAAGCCCTTTATGCATAGTAGGACTGGATTCTGCACACAGAATGGTTGTTGCAGTTTCAAAGGGTTTCAAAGCAGAAATGAGTTCCTGTACTACAGAATGTTCTTCAGATGTAAGACAGTAAGTTTTAACAGTGCTTATTGCAGCTTTGTTTAGACTAGTGTCAAAGATAATGCCCATAATAGCAGGAAGTTGTTCTGCAAGTCTGCTAAGCATGGCGAGTGTACTGTTCCATCGTGAGGTACATTGGCTATCAGTTTATGTCCAATCAAGTCTGGTGTGTTTGAGAACACTAACTTTTGTTTTTCAATAAGGGCATCAGAGGCGCTTGTTGACTGATGAAAAAATGTTACAAGTCGTCTTGATTTACCCCAAATTTTGCTCAACTCAGATACCCCAAGAGCATGTTTAACCACTAAATTTATACGGTGACCGTAACACCCATATTACATCCAAGGAGTTCAGCAGCCTTTCGTTCATTAGCAGCATTATCGGTTACTAAAGTGGGGGATGTTGGAAGTTTCCATTCTGTCTGCATTTCTACAATAAAGAATCAAATAACATCCCTCAGTTTATACTAAATTTAAAAATCAACATTTACAAAACAAATTTCAAAACTTTTTTTTTTATTTACTTTTTAAATAAATTTTATAATAGTTTATGATTCAAACTTAACAGAAATTAAACAATAAATGATTAACCACCAAAGGTCCAAAACGATTAAAATATTTACTTATTAATCATTAGCAAACAAAGCTGATGATTATCAAATGGGAAGGATATGCCAGCTAATCTTTGACTGGTTTCAAAATCAGAATAAGTTGCTGCTATATTATATTATTATTGCTATTGTACCATATAACAGAAGATTAGAATCTCCAAAGTAAATAATAATTTTAGGCCGCTGCAATATTTAGTCTATACAAAGTAAAGATGATCTATATAGAAAAACTACCTTTCAAACCTTCAGCTATTTTCTCAGAAGTGTGAGAACCCTCCACCCTCTTTGTCTGCAACACTGCTGATTTGAGGTTCCACTTGTCGTCAATAAAATGTGATGTAACTGCTGAGTAACTCTCAGTAGCACAGCTTGTCCACCCGTCATGAGAAATAGCAACTTCTGATACAGATTCAAGATCAATTCGAAGGGCTGAACACATCTGGTCCTTTTTGGCGTTTAAGGACTTCACAACATCTGGCTGAGATGGTAACTTGTACCTTGAATACAAACAGTAAATGGAAAATATAATGTACAGGCTTCATATTCTGTGAGTTAGTAACAGCAGTTAAAAAAGCCAGACCTTACCAAGTGGAAGATATTTTTCGACTTAATTACTTTAATGATTAAACAATCACGTTTTTAATAGGCAACCAAGTGTGCACTTCAACTACCAATAACAAGAACTGTACATAAATTATTTTTTGCAACTTCATTCCAAAGTCAAAGTGTATCTAATTCATGCTCATTGATTTTTTATTTCAAAGTGAATTTGTAACATTAAATAGGATAAAATACATAAATTAAAAAAAAACACAATTGATTTTTAAGAGAAACATAAACACTGCTTTTAGTTCAGTTAGTACAAATTACCTGGGATCTAGTAATCTGGCAAAGTCAATGATGTGTTGATTTCGTACGAGGCTGATTGGAAGGGCTTTTCCCACTATCAACTTCAATAAGGCATTGTCTAAGTTGGTTTTCATATTCTGACTTAGTCGGCCAGGGTTAGCAATCATAGTTGTAATTTTGGGCTGGGCAGGTGGTTTCTTGCTGTTATTATTTTCATCTGTAGAAGGATTCCCTTTATGGTCATGATCAATGTGGAATAACAAGTTGGTTGTATTTCCTGAAAAAAAAAAATTTGCAATTTTAGTATTTATTATTTTAAGTTACTGCAGACTTCTGGAGTTCTTCTCAATATTTTGAATAATTAATATAAAATAACAATATGTGGCAATATGTGATAATAAAAGATCAGTATTTTATTTAAAAATACTCTAAGGTACAAATTTGTATAAAGAAAAAAAGATTTAAATAACATGAAATAGGTACAAGTGTGACTGAATAAAATAAGGACTTCAAGAAAAGTCTCCAGTATATGCAGCCAATATGCCCTATGCCAATACCAGATACGGTTACAAATTGCAATAACTGCAGCTTGTGGGCAAGAAGATCGGTTTGATCAAATATTTAAAATAAGTATTCATACCAAAATTTACATTAATAACCTTTATGTTAAAAGATCTATACAGGGCCCGATATAGTTTTTACAAATTTGCAGTGACCGGTAAACTTTACGCAACATTTACCTTTATTGGCGTAGGACTTTTTACAAATTTTGCAGATGGCTTTCCATATTTAGGTTTGCCTTGATCGGCGGTCCATCTCGTTTTTTCGTGAATCCAAAGTAATTCCAAACGATTGACCTTCGTTTGCCTGGATAATCATATAACTGTTCACCATCCTCCAGTTCATCCAGTTTTACTTCCGAAGCATGTGGCATCGGCGACGCCATTTTTGTAACAATACAGTGATCTCCCTTGTGAGCCGAATCAGTAACCGCAAAAGTATAAACTACCGACAATCGATTATTAGCCTGCCTATTCGATTGTCGCCGACCTGTCCTGGAAAAGATCGATTTTCGATTTTACTCGATCATCGTTTAATCCCTAGTATTGATTGTAAGTAAGTTAAAATACTTAAAAAGGGGCATAACTTTGTCAAAATGCAATACAGAGTTATGAAACTTAACCTGCATATCTTACTTGTGGTACGTCATATATCTTTTAAGTTTCAAGCAAATACCTGTGCTAATTTCAGAAATATTCAAGTACATGTTAAAATTTAAGAACATTTTCTAAGTCAATTTTGACCTTCATGTGTGACCTTGACCTTAAGCCGGCACAAAGGTAACATGGGTTCTGCACATAACCTTGATGAGTTGAACATTTGAGTAAGGTTTGAAGAAATTGTTTCCATTAGTATAGGATTTATAGAGCGGACACGACATATTGTCTAATACTTGATTGTATGTAAATTTAAAGACTTAAAAGGGGCATAACTTTGTCAAAATGCAATACAAAGTTATGAAACTTGACCTGCATATCCTAATTGTGACACGTCATATATATTTTAAGTTTCAAGCAAATACTTTTTCTAGTTTCAGAAATATTCAAATACATGTTAAAATTTAAGAATATTTTCTAAGTCAATTTTTGACCTTCAAGTGTGACATTGACCTTAAGCCGGTAAAAGAGTAACATGGGTTCTGCACATCCCCTTGTTGAGGTGAACATTTGAGCCAAGATTAAAGAAAATCTTTCAATTAGTGTACGACTTACAGAGCGGACACGACATATTGTCTAATTCTTGATTGTATGTACATTTGAAGACTTAAAAGGGGCATAACATTGTCAAAATCTTTCAATTAGTGTAGGACTTACAGAGCGGACACGACATAATGTCTAATATTTGATTGTTTGATATTTGACCTTCAATTGTGACCTTGACCTTGAGCTGACACATGGGCAACATGGGTTCTGCACATCGCCTTGTTGAGGTGAACATTTCAGCCAAGTTTGAAGAAAATCCTTCAATTGGTATAGGATTTATAGAGCGGACACGAAATTGGAGACGGACGGACGGACCGACCGACCGACGGACGGACGGAAGGACAAAGCGAATCCATTATACCCCCCCCCCCCCACACACACACACACACATTTTGTGGTGGGGGTATGATAACAAAATAAAAACTACACATGTTTCTTAATCTAGTAGAGTGATGCAGAATAAACTGTCAAAATAAAAAATAGGAAGAAAAATAAGAACCCTCAACCTCGTTTTGAAGCATTTTAGCACAAATTAGGATACTCTTTAACTGAAAGTGCAGCATTACATTTGCTCAACAACAAAGCATTTTTTTTAAGTATGGGACAATTGTATTTAGGTTGTTTTATAGAAGTTGTACTTATGTGTATACTGTCTTTAAAAAATGTGCTCTATTAAAAATGCGTGTTGTTTATTACCAAATTCTATGACTAATTTGTTGTTTTTTAAAAGGTGCTGAAATGTACCATAGTGAATGTGATTTTTAACTAGTTTTCTGGTCAGTGGACAGCCTACATGCAGGAATTGGAAGGATTACTTATTTTGTCATAGAGTAATCATTTTCAAGAGTAATTTCTGACAGCACGTGTTTATTAACCTTCATTTAGTATGCCATATTGCATAAAAGAAGAATGGTGTAAATCGTTTGTTCATCTTTGCTTAGTAGGGTACATGTAAAATATGTTTAATCTTACATAGAGAATAAAATAATTAAAAATAAGGACGTTACAAACTATGAAATAAAAATTTAGAATACATTAGATAAGGCATTATTCGTACATAAAAATCATGCAATAGCACTTTAATATTACCTTTAAAGTTTAAAAAATACATTTGGAATCATGCCTCTGATTTAGACAAAACTGGTTAGGTACACAATTTTTGTACATTAATTATAATACCTCTGATAACAACATACATTCAACTGAGGATTATGTAAGTGATCATTGAAAGAAAATAATATGTTCCGTCTAAACTTGAGGCAGAGTCACGCAACTGGAGCTGATAATGGGGGATGAGGCGGTAATAAACCACTAGTTATACGCTACACATCACATTGTCATCACAGGTGATCATAGGAAGTAGTGATGCATTGTACATGTATGTTGAGGTAGCTGATCGAAAATGGTCATTATGAAAATCTTGAAACGACCAATCTAATTGGAAAAATCGTAATCGATTAATTCTTAATATAACGATCATTCAATTAATCGGTCCCATCAAGAGCTAATAGTCAATCAACAAATAAGTACCGTTTGTCCCCTCTCCGTCGTGTATTTCTAGACCCTTGCTGTCACATATTATTATTGGTTCCTCTGCGTTAAGTTGCGCTTGCACTTTTTCCGACACTGATCTTACATTCGCCTCGTCATCTGCAGCTTCACAATCTGCACTGGTGTCAAGGTAGCCCCATGTGCTTCAACAAGGATCACGCAGCTAATAATAATAATAATAATAAACATATTTTTTTAATTTAAATTATATATATTCTTTGACATAAAGTTCAAAAACTGTTTTATCCAGCATTTTGGTAAGAACATAATGTTGGTATTATAGAGAAATAATAACCGATGCGATAATTACGCATAAACGAGATTCATAACGCTCATACAAAGCAGGTTCATAATAGAACATTTGCGATCATAATAAAACATGAATTAAAATCCTTAAATTTACAACACTGTTCACTTAGTAGTGAAACTGAGATTAAGCTATTACATGATTGTATTGTGGTAAATTTCAAATACCGTTGAAAACTCCTTGTTGCGGGTCGTCGGAATGCCGGCGTGTTACCTCTGACTGTAAACCCGAACCTGACGGGAGTCAGGGTAGATGCCCCTGGAAGAGATGATGGGCCAGGAAAAGGAAGGGTCTGGGGTGAGGAGGCAGTAACTGTACACGACTCACCGTGCACTTCGTAATGAGAGCTAACAACAACATCGAAAAGGCCACCCTCATCGGGAAACACCGCAGTGTTGCTGTCATCACTTAAGTATAAAGTGTCCTCTATTACCTGCAATTCAAAATATATTTTATGAAGTTTTTAGTTTATTAATGCAATAGTTGCAGTTTCTCTTTAGAATGACACTGAGGAATCCGAAGGTCAAAATTATGAAAGGCTTTTGGATGATATAGACAGAATAAGGCCATGTTTATTCAAGCATATTTATCAAGGATTATTGTTTCTTTAAATAAAATTAAGGCTTAACAAGAGTTTAAACTGTTTAAATGTTAAAATGTGTATATGTTGAAAAAAAAAATGCAAATTTGATTCTTTTTTGCATTAAGGGGCTAAAAATTGGGACACTTGCATGTAGCTACATGTTTTTTCATTGTAAAGATAGACATGCCCATAGGTGATTAAATCTATATGTGCTTACAATGTGTCATAAATTCATTTTAATATCATTGCTTTAAATGGGGTATTGGTCCAAACTGTCGGATACCACCTTTAACTATAACCGGGTTTCACCTGGTAGGTGATTTATCTTTCAACCGTTTAAAACCTGATGAGTATCACTATGCCAGACATAATTCTTTAAACAGTTGTATCTGCTTAGGGGTTTAACATCTACTTGTTTTGTTTTATTTATGTATTTAATACAGTAAAAAATCTGTATACAATGTTCAATACTTCATTGTAAGCTGGAATATCTTCCCATAGGCGGTCCTTCGCCACGATCAAGATTCGAACCCATGAGGAGCGATGTTTTTCAGAAAGTGGAGTTTCAAATCGGAGAACCTTCCACTCGAACAAGACGCCCCTATATATATATATATATATATATATATATATATATATATATATATATATATATATATATATATATATATATATATGTTCTTTAATTATGCAATTATATGTTCAATTTTGGATATTCATTTGTCAGGGCATGACGTCATCAGGCATGTTAACATGGCGCATCTTTTACAAAATTGAGGGAATTGAATGGATTTATATGCACTAATATGCCAAATTCAAATCTTAACCTACCTGAAAAATTCGGATAACCCTCCGGATCTGCAAATCTTCCGGCCGGAGATTCAGGCGTTTGTTTCCTCGAAAAACAACGATCGACATTTCAAATTGTAGAATGAATACAACTTTACATAACACGTGGTCATCGATCGAAGCGCCACGCGATTTTAACACGTCATCCTCGATCGCAGCGCCACTCGTTTTTCGTTTTGTGAAACGGTAAACGATAAACGGTTAGAGTTGTCTTTTTTTTAGCTACTTTTTTACGTTCGGAAAACGGTTTGAAATATATATGTTTGTTTGTTTGTTTTTTTAAATTCGATATAGAAAAACAAAAAAAGAACATACTGTACCTTTTCCGTTTATCTTACTAGAAAAGCAAAAATGAAAAATGAAAAGACGGTATATACACGGACCTAGATTGCATATTATGTATAAAATACAATCACAGTCTTATACTTCTTCATTTTGTCTCCCGATTATACTTCAGCCAACGACAACAGAAACCACACATCATCCAAGGACAACAGAAACCACACTTCAACAAACCAGCATGACTCCTGTCGCTCCTCAACTTCTGGTATTCCTTCAAATTTAGTTGTTTTTATCAAAATATATATTTATATATAAAGGAAATTGTAAACATTGTATAGAAGACATATTTGATGAATCAACATCTTATCATGAGATACAAGATAAACTTATTTATATAGTGATTATAAGTAGTTTAAGTGTTTTCTTTCTGATTTCTCTTGCTGCTTTACTAAAAAGAAAATGAAATCTGTTGCATACAAGTCAAAGTATACATAGTAGTTCAAGTTGACATTTTGTTTTGTTTATCATAGATAATGCCTCCATCATCTCCATCATCATCCCCATCATCATCATATTCATTTGCTGTTGTGTTAGAAGGAGGAGAACTAGTCCTAACCAAAATAACATAGATTCAGGTGTTTTTATACATTCTCTTGCCACCTCTGCTGGAAATGATCCGTCAGATGTACATTTCCGTGAAACTGATTGTTCCACAACAGATGAAAAAGTGGATGTCTTTACATTCCAACCACATAACAGAGTTCGTCATAAATCAGATTAAAATTGATTATTAAAGTAAACACTCTTTTTTCTGTTTTAGAATTGACTGACATCTTCATCTTCATATCGATCACCATCAACATCATGTTCACCCTGTTCATCATCACCCTTTTTAAGTTGTTTTGGTTAAACCAGTATGAGATTATGTATTGGATAAAAACAAGTTTTTTTTAATGAAAATAACACAGACGATGACAATGGAATAGAGGATGTTTTACCAGTACGAAGGTACCCTTTACGAAACAGACAGAGACCCAACCGTTTGGAATATTAAACTCTTCACAACCAGTTTTTCATTTTGTGGTTTGCTATTTGTCTTACAATTATTTGGATATATATTTTCTAATAAGGAAACTTTCACATGTATTTACTATTTGAATGGTCTAAAACTTGTTTACATTGATTTAACAAACTGCTGTTGTTGTTTTGTTGTTTTTTTTTTTTTTTTTTTTTTTGTTGTTGTTTTTTTTTGGGGAGGGGGGGGGGGGGGTTACGGCACACGGACACTTGATAGGTCATACGGCGCCAAATACATTAAAGTTTAACGACATGATAATATAATAAGGTTAAAACTAAAATACAGATACAGCTTCTTTAACTCAGATATGTTAGAGTTATGCCCCTTGGAAACGGTATATATAAATAATGTAAATTCAAACATTAATGTGCAACAGTGAAACCAAAGTTGAGTCATCTTCCCTATTTTATTTATTTAAAAGTATAGTAACATACTGGCGAGCCGTAAAATCCTGTATTAATCTTAGCTCATTTGCCACATGTTGACCGAATACGTAATTAGATACTACTGTTTTAAATATGTGCGTATGTTTCTTTAGGCGGCATCATTATTGCATAAAATTAATGTTAATAATAACTAACAAATACCAGAAAATACAAACACAAAGCATATTTAAGACTTAGGAACAGTCGTAATGGGTCAGAAGTGGTTTCACTGCCTACCATGTCGGTGAATTGCATTGAATGTGGACTTTGCGTGACTACGCGGCAGCATGCTATTCAATGTGACGTATGCGAACAATGGCAGCAAAGGTTGTGCAATACCGGTAAGTTATTTATCATCATCTCAACATAAATCTTAACTCTGGAGCTGTACAGAGCAATGACCAGAAATGTCATAGACGTGCCCTGGTCATGCCATGGCTGCTGCGAGCCTGAAATGGAGGCGGAGACTGCGGCAACCGAGATGATGTATGATGATGAAGATCATGTGCCAGACCAGATTCCAGACGAATCCTTCAGAGTTACAGGAGACATCTCTCCAGTGACAGAGATCCTTGAACAGTGAGTATTATATTCAAACATGATAATTTATACAGCATATGCATACGTAGGATGACAACCTAAATGATAATATTTAATACAACATATTTATTAAAACAATGTTTATTATACAAGTACATGAATATTATACAGGACAATGCGGGGTGAATGAAAATATATAATATTTATATGCATTACAAATGGTACAGGACAATGGGGGATGAATGAAAATATATAATATTCATATGTATTAAAAATGGTACAGGACAATGCAGGATGAATGAAAATATATAATATTAATATATTTTACAAATGGTGCAGGACAATGCAGGATGAATGAAAATATATAATATTAATATATATTACAAATGGTACAGGACAATGCGAGATAAATGAAAATATATAATATTAATATATATTACAAATGGTACAGGACAATTCAGAATGCAGAACTGGATGACGATGTTCTATAAGACATCCCACTGGAATTCACAGAGGTGGCGTCGGGCAGTAAACGCGGCGGACGTAAACTTGTAAGCAGTGATGGGTTTGCCTACACTGTTAAGGTAAGGTGATTTTTATTGTCACATTTACCTTGTAAACTGTATGTTAAATAATAAATATTTCATGGATGATTTAAATTAAATTTGCAGTATAACATTGTCAAACTTAATATATTTATATTATGTTATTTATATTTATGTAATCCATTTTGTTCCAATATATTTTGTTATATATATATTTATGTAATCCATTTTGTTCCAATATATTTTGTTATATATATATTTATATTATGTTATATATGTATTTATGTAATCCATTTTGTTCCAATGTTTCAGAGATCGAAGGACAACTACACATACTGGTATTGTTGTGTTAGAAATGCCAAGCTGCGTTGTCGCGCTACTGTATCACAGAGAGGTGATACATTCATACGGGGATACACGGCCACGAACATCCTGCGGAACCAGGCCTGATGCGCAACACGAAGATATCCGCCAAGGTATAAATATTAATAAATGATGAAGAAAAAAATTTGAAACAAATGACTATAATGTAGAATATATAAATAATAAAAATATAAACATTAATATAACATTAATAAAATGTATCCAATGCATTTACCATTAATTATATACATACATACACACACACACACACACATATATATATATATATATATATATATATATATATATATATATATATATATATATATATATATATATATATATATATATATACATAATATCAAGCATCACGCATGTTGGTAATATATTTTCAGTAATCTGGCAGGCGGTACGGACAGTATTTCCCGGAATAACAATAAAGGGATGCGTGTTCCATTGGACCCAGCGGGTTTACAAGAAAATCCCGATGCTGGGGTTGGCAACAGCGTACATGGCGCGAAAGGACAAATACACTTTCATGAGGAAGTTGGTGTCTCTCTCCTTCCTGCCAGCTGAGCACGTGAATGAGTCCTTTCAGCTGTTGCAACAGACGGCAGAAGCGTCAGACTCACTCCTGGTAGAGGTAACACGTGGCTAGTCCAGAGCTGGACAGTTTTCAGTGAGACTGTCCGCACCAACAACCTTGTGGAAGGTATTTACAAATACATTGATATTTAGGTCGAATGCGTTTGATCTTAGCTCTATATCTATATCTTAACGATATTGGAATGCAGAATATATCCAGACATAACTATAAACTATTTACATAATTAAATGTGGATTTTTTTTTCTAGGATGGCACAGAAGGATAAATGAAAAGACCGGAAAGAGCGACCTGGCTCTCTATGTCTTGGTGCCTCAGCTCCTGAAAGAAGCCGAGACTGCCGATGTGAAGCTCCGTCTGGTGTCAGAAAATTTGCTGACCAGAATTCACAGGAAGCAGTATGAGGCCGCCAACGGTCGCCTATTCGCATTGTGGGACAAGTATGAAGAGGGAGACTTCAGCACATCGAACTCGCTGAGGTCAGCTAGTTTGATCGCCGGGTTGGGCCCAACACCTACATCAGCGACATATCGTGAAAATGCATAATTATTACGTTTTACTATACGTATGCAAATAAAAAGGTACACATGATTTCAAATCTGTTTATCATAACCCATAATTTTGTTATAGTTGGGCATCTGTTCTTTAGTTAACTAAGGAGTCCTACGCAACATGTTCAAAAAAGACTGGACGAAGGTATTCACATGTAAGCAATCTGTAAGAGTTGTCTTCCTTAATTTGCGAGTAAAATTTTGCGATGAAAGGTGCTCTTACCGATTAAAGAAAGTACGCCAGGACGTATCATGCTTGTCACTTGTACACTTCACTCAATTTTTCTATACTACACTGTACTACCCTTAGATTTCTAATGGAAACCCAATCTTTAATTATTGTGTAGCCTATGTCCCCTTATTAAGTAAACAAACATGATGAGCTTTGTTTCGTGCTTATACAAGTGTATACAACATATTATTTTTATTTTTACATTTTTTTTTCCCGGTTAAAGGTTCTGCGTCGAACTCTTTCTTGTTCGTTAGTTTTAGAATAATATCAGCGCACGATGTCTACAATTCCTTTCCTGCGTTATATGTGCTATCAGCGCACGCTACCATAAGTTGTAGGTCACTATCAGCGCATGTTTCATAAGCGTTACGGTAATTTCGTAACTTTGCATTTTTTGGTTAACTGAAATATCATACCCTTGATTATTTTGGATTTATTGAAAACTGAGTTTGTGTTAAGTAAAAACTGATTCTTCGTATAATAGATTATATGATTATTTTCCACCTTCAAGTGTTATACGTTACACAGTAACAGACCGTAACAGTCAATTCAATTACGCTATGTAAAACAAAATGCATTTTGTATAGCCATTCATATATGCTTATTATAGGAAAATGGAATGTATATATGATTGTATATTATTCATTGTTTTAAAAACTTACCAATTCCCAGGTTATTGCAAGTTGTTGAGGAGGCTGGGGAGGTTGTGAAGAGGATATCGGCTCCAGGGTGTGCAAGATTGATGCAGTTGATGTCTAAATGGTCAAAATGAAAATAAAAATGTGTATTTAGTTATAAATTGTGTTATAATGATAAATTGTATATAATCTTTATTGTATGAAGAAATGTGTATTCCATTTAAACAAGTTGTATAATTGTACTGTATTTTATAAGGATTCAACTCACCATTGTTGGTGTTGACACCAACGTCGACATCGGTGGTGCTGGTGTTGTTGTCCTCATCAGTGATGCTGGTGTCGCTGATGTAGTTGTTGTCCTCATCAGTGGTGCTGGTGGTGGAGAGGGCTGTAACATAGATCAATGTAGTTTTATGATTCTTTTTAAAAACATGTATGTATTAAAAAATGAATCGTATTATGTCATCAATCATCTATTACAATCCATACTAATGTAAAGGAAATAGCTATTGATTAAACCAAGTACTACAAATATCTACATTGGTTCTCATATTGAAAAAAAATAATCAAAGTTGTTAACAACTATTTTAAGGTAATGTTAGCATTTAACAATTCTAGGATGTATCAACTCTAATACACATCCTCAGAAAAGCATTTGCTGTTTTATGTGTGACCAATATTTGGATGAAACATGAAGAAGATACCCATGCGAGCATTAAAAAGGATTGAATAATAAGCCATCCTCCCAATAGACAATAGATACAACGAAAGAAATAAAACATGAAAGTTATAGCAGATCAGCTGGAGTTATAATTAAACAATATCACGGGTCAACTGAAAATATGTATATGAAAAAAGACTTACTCGAGATTGGTTGTGAAACATCGCATCGAACTCGTCAACCTTTTTGAGGAGTGCCATTAACTCACTAATTTCGTCAACGTTACAACTTATTGATTTTGATCTACTTACATCAAATGTTCCGTTTGATCTAAAACAATTGTTAGTGTCGCTGATATGCACATAAGTATGACCTTGGAAAGGCGTCACACATACTTCTTTTGACTTTCCAAACCTCGAATACACACGCGTTAACCTGTTTTGATCATCCCTTTTTTCGATGAAACCGGACATTTTGAATGCTTAACTCAGTAACTGAGAAAGAGAGTATTTTATAATTTTACCCTACCATCAACATTTATACCTAAACGTTTGGGTGTTCATGTCCGTTACTATTGGTCATTGGCGGGGTTTAAAATAAAAAGAAAGAACATTTCTTAAATTCAACATGTCAATCATTTTATAAATTCATAAATATTCACTAAACATAATGTAGGGACTGGTGATTGGATATAGTTTGCGTCGTATCGGAAATGTAAGAAAAGATCCGAGTGTCTACGAATGTAGAGATCGTGAACCGATACCAGTTTGATGAGTGTATTGAAGTAAACAAGTGTACTTACATATTCAAGTTCTAACTTCGTTCAACCTGTCGATATATAGAATAAACATTGATTTCTGCTAAAAACACAAACTATTGGTAATAAGAAATAATAATTCAACCATTTCACACATACACAAATAAGAAGTCATCAATTTTACCGAATTAATGGACCCGTGCAAAACTAAAAATCTGCAAATTATACTTACGGAGAATAGGACCTTGATTGAAATTCTGCTTCATCCTCCTGGTTTACTGCAGCGAGAGCTTTGTGAGCTGAGTCAGACCATGGTTCTGGGTAAGTCATGATTGAAATAGAACATAGCTCTTTGTTTCCAGATTCAGCAACTTCAATCACATCTTTCAGCTGAGAGGAATCCAACTTTTCAGGCTTTTCGAGGTTTGATGTATCTCCTAGAAAAAGAAATGAAATATGTTACAAAGGTCATTCTTTAATCAAGAAGTCAATTATTTGTGAACAGCCTCCTCTTCAAGTAAAAGGAGGTCCTGCAGAGACTGATCTTGAGTAAACATCTACCCATAAACTTTAAGTGTCCACTGAAACCTTGACCTTTGTGCATAACTTAAGTTATGAGCCGGACAAGAAATTTGACACGGACATGTTGTGCCACTAATATGGACTTAGGGGCCATTTCTCGTTATTTTTTTGTTGTTGTTGTTAAGAGGGCCGTGGCCCCCTATACTATTGTTACAGAATGAAGTCTATTATTTTCTTTTGTTCTGTTTACCGTAAGATAGCCCCTTACTCCGTTTGAGTTTCTGGGACAGATGCCTGACAGATGGACAAACATACGGACAGGGTAAACACTATATGTTTTCCTGCCATTTTATGGCGAGGGCATAAGAAGCTTTCACACATACTGAAGTACTTGTAGGTATTCTGTTCTGGGGTATTGAGCAGAGTTTCTTTCATAACTGATGAGGAAGGAACAGACTTAATAGAATCAAGTCTGCAGTTTTCAATGATCCACTTGCTTAAGTGGTCCAAAAAAATAATTACTTCAAGATTTGTAAGATTTTCTATATTTGTTTATGCTTGAAAATGCATCCAGCATAGTAGTATAAAATTAAGGGTGCTGCGTATGCTCCTTATGCCCGGAGCTCCTCTTATGCTCCTTATGCTCCTCATGCGTGGTGCTCCTCTTATGCTCCTCATGCGTGGGGCTCCTCTTATGCTCCTTATGCTCCGGGCTTGTGTGCTCTCTGACCTCGTCCGAGAACGAGGTGACATTTGAGAAGGAGGTCACATTCAAGAACAAGATCACATTGCTGAACGATAAAATCGGGGATGATCTTATTTTAGAATTAGTGTCCATATCCTATATTGTTACTCGGAGTCGTCCTGTAAAGGGTACACACGGGTCAGATGAAACGGGTTTCATTTTCATCCAATTTACATAATAAAGGCTACCCTGCTTTTTTACCATTTCAGCCGTATACACCCATGTCACCGGGTTTTAGTCATTAATCCATTGTAAGCTCAATGAATGAAAGCTGTACTTTAAAAATACGTTGATTCAGAAAAGAACAGCCGAATCTAGAAAAAAAAACTGCGATTATTGGACATTGCATGACATATATAATTGCATATGCATTTTAGCGGATTATAGCGTAAAATCGAAGTAAATTGCAAAATGTCTCAAACGTTTCATTTGTGCTATTTATGCAAAAACGGAAGGTCTAGGACTGCAGGTCTCACATGCTCGAGGTCCTCAATAATTGCACACTATACTGTAATGCATATATACCCGTTTGTGCATTTGAAAGTGCAATAACGAGTTATTATATAGATTATATTCAGACAAGCAATGCAATAAATTCCGAACGTCTTATTTATGGTAAGCGTGCAATCAATGCGCAACTCCAGATTGCAGATCATCAAGGTTACATTATTTGTGCTGACATTTTTTAACGAAAACAAGTTTTTGCAGAGTTAAGAAAACCGGTTTTTGCAGAATTCCTTTTTTTTAGCATATGGAGTGACTTTCAAATCATCCAATAAAATCGAGCCCCGTCTGCTTAACCATGGGCGTATCCACAACCGGGGAGTGTAGGTTCAAATCCCTATGTAAAGGACCCGCTCCTTTAGTGTCAAGTCAAAACTTGTTCGTAAAGCGGTTTTGTGTTTACATAAATAAAACAACGTTAAAATGTCTGCAGTAGACAGTTTTATGCTTAATATGTTGGCAATGGCAAGAGACATCTGGCATCATCAACACCAAACTGCTGAAATCTACCAGAACTCTCTCTGCAACCAATTACAGCAGAGAGAGAATGAGTGCGCCAACACATCTAGCAAACTCTTTGATGTGTTGGACCAGAACAGTGTTTTGAATTCAGAACTATTAAAAGCGAAAGAAGAAATTCAGTGCCTTAAAAGACAATTGTTGAGTTAGAAAAAGTTTCCACGAAGCAGGAGGATGGACCCTCAGGCTCTTCAAAACGAATCAAAGGTAAGTCATGTCTTTCTCATTTTTTGATATGCGAAAAATTCCACGTGACGCTTAACTGTACAACTCCTAGATAATAATACTAGAAACAGCCGGTGAAATGTTACTTTGTACTAAATTAATAAAATATATCATAACAAATATTTTTTTTTAAAACTGAACATGTGCAAGATATTATCATACTATCATGCATAAATGAAACATAACTGTTTCACCTATACATAATTATACTTGGAGTTATATGTCTTTTGTTATTTTTACTTCAAGCAACTCCCTCTAATGACGCAACCGAAGCATCCAAAGAGCCCACTAGATTAGTAAGAATCAAAGACAGAGGGAACATTTTCGAGAGGGTGACACTACCCGATTGTGTAATTACAAGGGTTGAGGAATCTTAGTAGGTAAGTCACTTTCTTTTCATTATGTGATGGAAAAAAACAACTAAATGCAAATGTATGACAAATAACATTTGTATTTTGTATAAATATGCAACAATTGTAAAAATCAAGTTAAAAACCATCATACATACGTTTACATAGATAATACAAATTAAGGTTATATATCACATCATCAAAAACTAAGGTTATAGTAAAAACTAAAGTTATAGAACACTAATCAAAAACAAAAGTTATAGTACACTAAAGTTATAAAAACACTAAGGTTAAAGTACCCTATGCCAACACTGCATCTCTTCGTTCTTAAAATTTATAATGGAACTCTTACAAATAGCATTTTGTGAACTGTTCACTTTTGTGAACTAATCACTTTAGTCTTTTACTTACTAACTGGATTCACATGCATGGAAACAATGTTGGATATAGATACAATAAAGAAAACATCAACAAACATTTTAAGATAATATGTTTTCTTACATTTACAGGTGACTAGTCCAGAGGCATCATCAGCTCTGCTTGGAAGTATTTATAGTATACAGTTTTATCAAACAAATTTTCATATAATTTAACATGTGTTTCAAAAGGACTGATTTATACATTTTGGAATGTTAACCTATGTATATGCACTTTGGAATGCTGAAACATGTACATACATGTATATATATACTATAATGTTTCAATTAAATCTAACATTTTGTTAATGTTTTAATTAAATCAAACATTTGTCAATGTTTAATATAATATTGAAGAAATGTTTAGTATATAAGAAATATTTTGTGATATCAACTGTTTAAGAAACAAGAAGTTTAGAGAGAAATGAATTTTTATCAAAATATGGTTATATAATTTGCACCTTTCTAAGTAATAGATTAATTGCAATTACATTTATCAAAGGGAGATAACACAACTTTGCACAAGTGTATTAGAGTACGAAACTTATCTTTTATGCTCTAATTTATTATTTTTCTCTCTTAATTAAATATCTGAAATTCTGCTAATAAAACATTTATTAAAGGGAGATAACAAAGCTTATCTATTTTTGTATTTTTCACTATCATTTATTACACTGAAATAAGAGCCACACCTAAACAATGGTTTATGTCATATAAAACAAACTTAAGAAACTAAAAAGAAAATAACAATAACAAAAACACAACCTTTGAATAAGGTGATGCACATTTTAGAATGTCTATGTGTTACTTAAATCAGATTTGTTACAATTTGTTACAATTTAGACATGTTTAATATTTTGGGGATAGTGATGATGTGATGAGATAATTTGATTATGATAATGTGTTTTGGGAAGTGTGAAAGTTTGGTGTAGATATGACATGTTTGATGCTTAGAACAGATGTAATTTTCTATTTGTTCTGCTCTTTAAACATACTGTTTAATAGTGAAGAAATGTTAATTTTTGTGTGATATCAATCGTTTAAATAAGAAGTTTAAAAAGCAGTAAATACATTTTTATTAAAAGATGGTAGTATAATTTGCATCATTCTCAGTATTATCACAATTGTAATTACATTTATAAAAAAGATAACTGTAATTACATTTATTAAAGGGAGATAACAAAGCTTATTGTTACAACAGTTTTCTGTTTGACTTGAATATTTTCTGTCAATAAAATTACACATAATCATTGTTTTTTCTTTGCTTTGTATTTTTCACTACCATTAAATAATTTTAAATAAGAATGTTACTTTAACCAATTTACAGTAGACAAAAAAAAAAAAAAATGAATAATGTAAAATATTAATATGTAAACAATTATCTCTCGTTATTTTAATATCAAATTCTTGTTTGATTAGAAATTGTTCATGACATATAAAACATATGAAAAAATAATATTTAAAACTGAACACATTTTTTAGAAAACAACAAAAACAAACTTCATGTGCACCACCTTTCATCTTAAGAACATGTGGAAAAAAAAACACAATAAAACAAACTTAGATACTTAAAAACATACATGTGTGTTTAGAGAGTTAAATACTTCAAGACATACATATGTATTAAATATAACTATTTCCTAAAAGAAAAATGCATACAATATTTTGCATAAGCTTTATCACAAAATTTTAGATTTCTTACTGCAAGAATGATATACATAAAGAAGCAACTTGGATGAACACAAAATGAAAATTACATGTATGCACTTGCCTAATGACTAGAGGTAGATACTTTATGATATAGATGTGTATTTAATGGAACGATTCCCTAAAGGAAAATGCATACAATTTTGGGCATATGCTTTATCACAAAACTTTGGAATTATTATCACTACATGAACAAAAACAAAACAAAACAAAGAATGCTGCATTTAAGACATTTAAATGAACATAAAGAAAAATCTACTGGTATATACACTTGCTTAAGTTGACTAGAGAGGTAGATACTTGATTAATGAATATGGAGGTAGATACTAAATTAATGAATATGGAGGTAGTTACTTGATTAATGAATATGGAGGTAGACACTATGAGTTAAGACATGAGACTTAATATTTAACTATGTTAGCATTTTTTTGTATTTTTTTTTGCACAAACTTTAACACAAAACTTTGGAACTTTTGATCACTGTAAGAACAATATAGGAACAATATACATAAGAACAATATACATAAGAATAATAAAGCATAACTATCAGCATTTTCTAAGCAATCTGAATGAACACAAAAACTAAATCTTCTGAGGTATACACTTGCTTGATGGCTAGTGAGGTAGACACTTTATGCTATACTTGAGTATGAACACAGATGAGATAAGTGTAAGTAAATATTTATATTAACAGCAGGTATCAAATTGCTGAATAATAAAATCTTAAGCAGCAAATAGTGGTTAAATGTATATTTAAACATGACAACAAAAATAGAATCAACTTGATATGTACTATTTGGAATGAAAGTGTTTAAATAGCTAAAACTTTTGATCACCACATGAACAACTTATAAAGACTTGAAATGATCATTAATAATATTGGCTCAAAATTCCAATAGAAAAACAAATGAAAAACAAATCTAAAAACTGATAGCCAGTTACTCAACCAGTGTTAGATACAAACTTTTGAGGTTGCCGTTCCGAAGTCATATAACTGACCCAATTTCGGAACTCCTCACTATATAAAATGTTCTGTTGTTCTTTCTAAAATTTTGGTGTGCTGAGATATTTAATTCAGAGAGAGACACTGTTAGTGTCAATCCCTGTCAATGATAAGGCATATGTGATAAAATTTCCTAATCTTAACAGGTACGCTATAAGTTAAGTTTTATTCTTGCATTCAAAGCTTATGCACACACAAAAATACATTTATTTATTTAAAAAGTTTCTTTTTAGACCTTGTCATGTAATGAGGTTGGGGAGGTAGATGTATAAGGACATCAATTGAGGTTGGGGAGGCTGAGGTTGTGTCTATATCTGTATATGATGCTGGAAACACAGATGGTGAGGATGCAGAAAGGGATTGCATAGGCACTGATGGTGATGGCACGGATGGTGATGGTACGGATGGTGATGGTACGGATGGTGATGGTACGGATAGTGATGGCACGGATGGTGATGGCACGGATGGTGATGGTACGGATGGTGATGCTACGGATGGTGATGCTGGAAACAAAGATGGTGAGGATGCAGAAAGGGATTGCATAGGCACGGATGGTGATGGCACAGATGGTGATGGTACGGATGGTGATGCTACGGATGGTGATGGTACGGATGGTGATGCTGGAAACAAAGATGGTGAGGATGCAGAAAGGGATTGCATAGGCACGGATGGTGATGGCACAGATGGTGATGGTACGGATGGTGATGCTATGGATGGTGATGGTACGGATGGTGATGGTACAGATGGTGATGGTACAGATGGTGATGGTACGGATGGTGATGGTACGGATGGTGATGGTACGGATGGTGATGGTACGGATGGTGATGGTACGGATGGTGATGGTACAGATGGTGATGGTACGGATGGTGATGCTACGGATGGTGATGCTGGAAACACAGATGGTGAGGATGCAGAAAGGGATTGCATAGGCACGGATGGCGATGGCACAGATGGTGATGGCACGGATGGTGATGGCACAGATGGTGATGGTACGGATGGTGATGGTACGGATAGTGATGGTACGGATGGTGATGCTACGGATGGTGATGGTACGGATGGTGATGCTGGAAACACAGATGGTGAGGATGCAGAAAGGGATTGCATAGACACGGATGGCGATGGCACAGATGGTGATGGCATGGATGGTGATGACACGAATGGCACGGATGGTGAATCCATGTGTAGAGTTAACATAGGTAGCTGAATTCTCTTAATTTTAATTAATTTGTATTTGTGAAAACAAAGTAGCGCAGCAAGTAGCACTAAAGTTATCCCTAGTGATGTGGCCAGGCTTATAACTGAAACTGAAGATTACATATTAAATAAATGATTGCAAGCAATACTTGAAATCACACCATGTAAAGTTAAGAGACAAAATTAAAGAATTCAAATTAAAACACATAAAGGGAATATGCTTATTTATCAGAGCTTAATTAACCAGAGTTTAATTTATCAGAGCTTAATTAACCAGAGTTTAATTTATCAGAGCTTAATTTTCTGTTACTATTAATGATCTTACTTCAGACAGTTCATTAAACTATATTTTAACATTAATGATTCATTTTTTGGCTACATATATTTCTTCCTCTGAACTGACACTACTACCTGCAGAAATAGAAGATTTATCCCTCCATTTAAACCTAGACATTTCAACCTCATAGTCAGACTTGCTAAGAGAGGTTGAGCATCTTCTTTTCATATAGATATATACCTTAAAAGCTATAAAGAGGATAATTAAAGTTGACAAAACACTTAGACTAGATAAATAAGCTTTAGTTATACTTGCTGATGCTGTTGTTGTAGATGTTGATCGAGCCGTTGTTGTATGTGCTGATGGGGCTGTTGTTGCTGATGGGGCTGTTGTTGCTGATGGGGCTGTTGTTGTAGCTGTTGTAGGTGTTGATCGAGTCGTTGTTGTATGTGCTGATGGGGCTGTTGTTGCTGATGGAGCAGTTGCTGCTGATGGGGCTGTTGTTGCTGATGCGGCTGTTGTTGCTGATGGGACAGTTGTTGCTGATGGGGATGTTGCGGTTGTTGTCGCTGATGGGGCAGTTGTTGCTGATGGGGCAGTTGTTGCTGATGCGACTGTTGTTGCTAATGGGACAGTTGTTGCTGTTGGCTTGCAGCACAAAGTAGTTATATTGGGAGACACTCCCAGACTGACAGCATGTGCACCACATATCAGAATGTGACAGCTCGCCTTCTCCTCGCCCTCAATCTGCACATGCGTTAAGTTTAATAATTTACTAACGTCCAATGTTGAACATGGAAAGCGTGGCCGTATAAGAATTCTCTCAATTACACTTTGATAGCCATACGCCAACCAAATAGATGCCGAACAGGTAAGACAACATTTTATTTGGTTCTTTAATAATATCCTTTTCTCTATACTAAATTTCCACTCTAACTAGTTTTAATTATATAAGCTGAATATTATTTTACAACAAATGAAGTAGATGACGTTGGAAGTTCATGATTAAAAAAAAAAACACTGTTTAAGTTATATATTGCTTATTAATTTCATTATTTCCAGCACATTGGAGTCCCGATCAGCCAACAAGAAAAAGATCTGGAAGAGCATATTGAAGACGTGTCTGTAAACCAACCGCCGCTACACTCATCATCAAGTCTTCACCAAGAACCATCCACAGCTGCAGCGCCATCGCTCCGCGTACAAGGAGGTCAGAAGATAAAAACGATTGCCGCGAGACAGCATTACCACCCATACTAAAGAACACAACGTGCAGTGATTAAAGGACACAGTGTGCAGTTATTAAAATGATGTGGTGATTAACATGACGCAAGTAGCCGTAGAAAATGCGGGACTAAATTTCGATCGTGGTGACTTTCGTTGTATTCAATATTTACCTAGCAAAAGGACTATTACATGTGATGTGAATGATACTGTATCGATTGTGTTGAAAAAATACAATAACGGAATAACGGTGAGGATAATAAATGCATCAAAGTACGATATATTAAGTGATGATATATTTAACTTTATTTGTAACTCTCACATAACCATTTCGTATTTAATGTCAATCTTAGAAAACCAGTAAGTATTGTAGTAAGTTTTCTTTTTTTACTTTCTTCGCCGCTACATTTTTTTAATAGAGTTCTTTTTAAGGAATAATTATTTTGAAATAGGAAAAATCTGCTATGGGGAAAAGCAAACGTTTGACATAACTGCAAAAACGACGCGCTGTAAAGAATTTATTCTGTGCCGCTTGTAATATGTGGTTGACAGAATCTGTTATCAGCCGTCATTTATGCAGCGATGCGCATGAGAGGCAGTTGAAAAAACAAAAAATGCAAAGCGAACGAGCTAACAAAAAATGTAAAAAGACGTTAGTAAAAAGAAGCATAACGTCTTCTGATAAGGTATCGACAGCTTGTCAAACCTCAGAAAAACAGTACGATATATATGAAATTCAGGGGAGTACTTTAAAGAAATGCTCCCATGATCATGATAATATTCTAGAAGGATGCAGCGATCGCACGAGATCTCCTTCTCCTGAATTGTTTGTTGGTGTTAGGAAAGAGCTCTTTGCTGATTCCAACAAACCAGAGGAGAGTGAGATATCTTTACCGCCACAAAATCAGTTAGGTCTTATGGATTATGATTTTGAGTGGGACTTTCAGTCTGCGCTACATGGAAATGATAAAACAGATGATTCATCTAAATGGCTAAGCACTAATCCAATTCCTTGCGAGAATGCGCAAGACAGTTTTGTGTCGGACAGTCTTTCGCCGAGTCTTTTATCGGGAAAAATCCCTGATTGTATTGATACTCACATGAATCAGATGTCATTCTTTAAATATCCCGATTGTAACCTAAATACTTACAAAAATTATGAAGACTGGTAAAACTTTTTTCAAGTACCCAAACTGGAAATAGACCATTATTAAAGTTGGGGTTTATGTATCATGCCTCAGAATGAATAATCTAGTGAAAGGAAACACATTGATAATCTATCGATACCATACCTGCTTGCGATGGAATCAAGTGTAGTGGATTTTTTGAGATTTTATTTAAAAAAAATTTTATGCTAGAGAATTTATGAATGTCATGACGAATGTGTTTAGACAGAATTGCACTGGCTGTAAAAACGGTCGTTTATCTCAATCAAGTCATGCGTGCTTAGTCTTAAAGACGAAGGATCAGCTGGATGTATATTTTGAGGATATAATGCGTGAAGTGGATTATACAATAATTTTAGCAAACAGGTATCAAGCCGTCTCTAGCATGTCTCACATATCGTATGAAATAGTGAACCTGTTCAAACAGGAACTTGAGTGTCGTGGTGTGAGAGAGACTGCTATGTCAACGGCAACCTGGAAAGATCGAATTGTTAATATGACTGTTACGTTATCTCTCTTGGAAAAACGGTTCAGTGAAGCAGAGTTTAAGTAACAACAAAAGAACGATATAAAATCTGGATAACATGTAATTGTTGTTTTTATTGTATTTCCCATAAATGTTAATTGTGTACTCCTATGTATCATGCTATGTTCCAGATATCACACTTTTTATTAGTACATGTTATATATAATGAAAGGTGATTATGTAATTATAATGTGCGTTATATCGTTCTTTGTTCCATATGTAGTATCAATAAATTGTGTTTAACCAAAACTCCGTCTTAGTCCTCTTTACAAAACCAAACTCTGTTTTGCCAACAACAACAACAACAACAACAACAACAACAAAAAACACACAAAAAACAACACAAAAACACAAAAAACAGCAACAACAACAACAACAAAAAACAGTCAGCGTGTTTAGTTCCATTCATTATAAGTCTTACCGCCGCCATGGAAAGTTTAGTCAAATTTGAGGCAGGATCAACAGCGCAAATTGTTGGTACGCTTTTTGTTTGCTCTTTCCTTTTTAACAACAGTAGATTTTTGAAACATGTATTTCTATTATATATATATCTTTTATGCTTTCGTAGGTCCTAGCAACTCGGGAAAGACCCGTCTAATCTTCGAAATCTTAAAACACGCTGACGGATTGTTTTCTTCTCCCGTAAAGAAAATTTATTTTTCATACGGAGTCGAACAACGGTTATATGAAGAAATTCGACTGACTTTGCCAGACGTGAAATTCGTTGAGGGTTTACCCTCCAAGCAAGAGCTCGAATCGTGGTATTTGGACGAACCAAACCACAAACTCTTGGTGATTGATGATCTTATGACAGAGGCTAGTACGAGTAAAGATGTTTTGAATATCTATTGCAAATATGCGCATCACTATAACTTTTTCTGCATACTGGTATCTCAAAACGCATTCAGTCCGGAAAGAGAGTTTCATACAATTAGTCTCAACACTCATTACTTCATACTTTTTAAGAACAGACGAGAGGAAATGCAAATTCAAACGTTAGGACGTCAGATATTTCCAAGGCAGTTTAACTATTTCATGGATGCGTTTAGAAAAGCGACTGAGAAAAAGTGCTCATACCTCCTCATTGATTTATCACCTCACAGTGATCCGCAATATAAACTGCGAACCAATATCTTACCTGGTCAGACAATGATTGTCTATGCACCTGCGAAGGAAACATGAATTCTTTACAAAAGAACCAAGGTGATTTTTTAAGACTGTGTTTGCGTACCTCAGAGGAGCAGAGGCGAGCATTAATAAAAACGATAGAGAAATCGCAGTTAGACGCGATTGTACAGATCGTGTACAACGTGTTAGTAGGAATAGACGTTTGCCCGAGTCGGATAAAAACGTGCTTATAAAACACAAAGTGGTTATTCGTCGCTTCGTCAGCAAAGGTCTTACTCTTCAACAGAGGAAACGGTTACTTCTAAAGCATTATAAGCGCATCATTCGATTTTTATACGTTATTAAGAAAGAACTTTAGGGAAATGGCGCAAGAACTGATTCTCATACCAAAAACACGATACGAGCACTTGCTGAGGCAATCTAATTCACTGGGGCAAAGCGGTGGAACTGCGGACTCGCGCGAGAATGAGGCAAATCCGCAGGGTGAATGGATTAATGAAGAAAAGAAAGCAGAAACTGTGCAGAATAACGGAGATTATGAAACAGAACCCCAGCTAGACTCATCTGTGAAAAAGATGTCGCTGCGCAAGGAGGATCTTACTGTTAATGATACGAACGAGGTTTTATCCGCAAACACATCACTTTTTGCAGAAAACCTCTGGCTAAAATTTTTTTAGGATATTACATCGGCTTGTAAATTTTACTGAAGTTGCAGACAAAATTATTAAGACATTTAAAGACGGTGTGAAAGATTGTGATATGGGTGCCGAAGCCCACCATGAAACAGAGTTATGCAAGAAAAACTTACAGCAGCAGCGTGAGGTTAGTTAGAACCGCTTCAAAAGCATTGGCTAGAGGTAGAGATGATAAAAGCGGTTGCTACGGAGAGCTTAGAACATTCCTGAATGAAAAGGATTAAGAACGTGGGGGAAAAGGCAGTGCTTCTCGTCTAGAAAGATTAAGATATCTTCATTTTGAAAAAAATCAGTGGTCCATACTGTCTTGGTAGAACCATCGCTACAAAGAACTTTGACGGAATACCTTATAATATGTAAAGCTCATCCTTATTTAAAACTAAATTAATTTATCAAATTGACATCATAACATATCAGCGCACGAATAAATGGTCATTGTAAAATATCAGCGCATGTTTGTTATACTGTATTTAATATCAGCACATGAAACTATTCGCTGCTGTACGTGTATGAATAACTTCATCTGCGATGATCCTTTTAAGAAGCAATATCTCTATCTCTACATTTCGTATGTGGTCCAAATACAAAAGAATACTAACGTTCAGGTTTATAAATTTATTTTGAGAATAAAGCAGAGTACATTGTGATATAAATTTCAAAGTAAGAAAAATAGAGCAATGGTTAAGTTATAAAAAGTGACATCATATCATACGAAAACGTAAAACACCAAATAGGCATGCGTCATGATAATACTATGAAAAGTAGTAATAGAAAAAAAGACAAAATAATGTAAAAATCCCAGCACTTACCAATATGCTTATCTAAAGCTAATTTCTAAAGTATATATTTGAAAAGTTCTTTTTATCGTATGTTTTCCATTCGTCAGTCTATAGCTTGCTCTCGCGACATCTGCATATCATAAGTTTGAACGTATCGATCAGTTGTGCTGGCACGTCAATGTCAAATTCCAATTTTTGCTTCATCGACAACCTTCAACAAGTGAATCCGAACACAGTTTGGTTACCACTGAATGCATTTTTTAAGAACGTTTTTAGAAAAGAAAAAAGATCAAAATAAAACTAATGATATTTCATTCAAATTCATGTATAAAAGTTGCTTTAGAATTTCATTTGAGTTAAACAATTTTCTAACACGCACGGCATTGATAAAATGCTATTTGATTGTCGTGATGAGAACAATACGTCTCCGCTAAGACGCCGCTTAGCACTTCTATCGGAAACTGGGCAGATTCGTTATTGCCTTCTACTGTTGACTCGGGTTGTTGCTCTCCCACGTTATCATCAAACGGAGTGGCGCAAGCGTCGTCTCCTTGTAATACGGATGCAAAGTCAAAGCTATCGTTTATTTACCAGTTCCAAATGCCGAGATTATGTGGAACAATGTCCGGTTCGGAAACGTCTTCAAAAAGTTCCCTTTTAACTGAATTAGTCTCTATCGACGCAGTTGTTGTAAACTTCTGACTCGACTTTAAGTTAAGCCTTCCATGATGATATTTTTATGATCGTGACTCCATTTTTTCAGTGTATCACCCTGAATTACGAAATGATCGTATTCCTTTTAATGGCGTTTTCAGAATCTGCTGAATATATTAGTCATGAGTCACGTTTTTAGTCACTCGTGTTCTACAATTTTTCTTCGTAAAATGAATGAATGGTGAAGAAAATTTCCTCGCCCCCTTTCCAAGCCTCGAGGTCTGTAGCGCCGGGAAATGTCGCATCGCCGGGAAACGTCATAATCTACCGGAAAATGTCGCACCGTCGCCGGGAAATGTCGCAATCTGCTGAAAACGTCGTAAACCCCACTGCCGGTATATGTCGCATTGTTGACGGGAAATGTCGCAAAAAAATTCGCTGCCGGTATATGTCGCAACATCGACGGGAAATGTCGCAATTATTATTAATATTGCATCTTGATAATCTTCTAAAGAGAAAGCAACAAGTCATTTACTATACATGTATTTGAATAGCGTATATTAAATTGATAGTGTTATTATAGCATATACATGTAATTGATGTCTGGTTGCCATACAAATATCACAGCTATAATTAACATGTACAAAATTAATGTAAATGGCTATTTTTGAATACTTTCAACGTTTTATTCAATTGTTCAAAGAACATATGCAGATAAATATGATTACAAAATATTTTTATAATGAGCTTTGAATATATTCTACTACGATTCGTCATGATCGGGGGTGGGGTGGGGGTGTTGTTAAACAATACCAGATACATGTTTCTGGTATTGTTTAACACCACCCCCACCCCACCCCCGATCATGACGAATCGTAGTAGAATCTTTGTTGGGTCTTCAAAGGCATGTTAGGGTCTTTATGATCGGGGAGCACTACGCTCCTAACACGCTTATTTTGGACATGTTCAAAACAAATGTAGTAGGATCGTAGCAAACAAGAATCAGGGTAGAAGCGTACAAGGAGCGTGGTAGACGCAGCACAATTGTACCAGAAGCAGGGGAGGTTGGTGGTGAGGTCTTCTTTATTCTCAATATTAATATTGATACTTAGTTTAATGATTGATCATCTATAATTCTATAAATCTGTAAGTGGTTGTGATTTCATTTCCGATAAGATGGAGATATCCCTTTAAGTTATCATGGTGATATTGTCCGAGGCAGATAAATTATCGAAATTTTAGGGATTTCACATAATCAACAGTTGACCGTACATTAAGAAACAATTAAATTAAAACAAAAACCGAGCTAAGGAATAACATTCAATATTAGGGATAACCTAAATGCATTTTAGAAATAACGTTTTATGTTACTACGCTCCTAACACGCTTATTTTGGACATGTTAGATTAATTAATTTACGGAATTTTACGTTACAGTCTTCCTGCAATATTAAACTGAATTTTTCACCAATGACGTAAAAGAGCGCTGAAATTCGGGATTTTAACGCACCATTCTTGGTGCATTTTCCACCCTTTTTACAGAAGAAAGACCATAACGTTAGATAACACGGGTTTCTTACCATGTTGAAAATTCCGAATTTCTTTAAAAGATAGAATACCGGTAACGAACAAAAGCGTATATGCTTTATTCAAACATAAACTTTTCAACGGGCATTAAAATTAAATTTACGCAGATTTACGTTATATTTTTAAAATCGTGAAAAAGCACACGTTTAAATACGTTTCAGGCGACCTCCAGTAAAACAGGGTCGGGTTTTGTGAAGTCAAAATTGTGTCATGTTTAAATACGTTACGGACGTCCGTCCGGAAAACAGGGTCGGGTGCGGAAAGGATATCAAGGTTAACAATGTCTTTGAATTTAGTTCAATAAACTTTACTAGAACAATAGTTATAAACAATGCAAACATGAATGTCAAAATTTCCTTTTGTAGCCACAAGAAGATACATGTTTTGCTATTGTTCTAGTAAAGTTTATTAAACTAAATTCTAAGACATTGTTAACTTTGATATAGACAACCTTCCTGTGACTGTAGTTTAATACTATACTAGTAGCTGATAATTTGGAAGTTTGGACTCCCGGCAATAAGGCTACACTCAGTGAGAGAAATTGTTTCATATTTCTATTTTTTATAATTCCTGATTGACCTGTTACATTTATTTGCCCTATAAATGATATCTTATGTAATAGGAATATTTTTAATTATTAAATAACATGAAGTTTTATAAAAATAGGAAACCACACTCCCCACCCCCCCAACTTTAACTATATTGTGACAAATGATACCTACCACCTTAACGCATCTGTCGACACATGATCGTTTCAATGATTCAATCGGTTTAATCAATGCTTGATTCGCCATGTATATGAGAACTTATACCCTTTTATTGTTATATATTTTTAGCAGTGTTCTGTCATGCATACATTTTTCTATTAGTTTTGTACCAATGAATTGAAATCTGAATTACCGTAATGTCTAATCTCTTCAGTAAATCAAACTTTACTGAGAGCTACACCTTAGTTAAGCTACGCCTGTTTTCATAAAATTACTGACTTACAAAACAAGCATGTGTCTTCTGGAAATGTTTGATGCATATAAAATCATGTTTATGGCTTTTTAAATCTTTTGTTATGATAACAGTAATTTAAGTAATATGATATTAGCATGCACATTTATTAGAAATAATATACATACAGGAAATACGTGCTTGCTTTGTCCGTGTATCGTTAGGATGGTGTATTTGAACTGTGTTGGTTTGGGAAAAATAACAACTCTTGTCAAGGATCTGACGCTCTAACATCAGTGTTGCCCTTTTGTGAAACTACTAGTGACTATGGCATTGAAAAAGACGTGTGTGTTGAGATTTTTATTTTTAAGAACTGTTCAAATTATATATCATTATGTATCGGTATGCAAGAAAACATATTCAATATAAGACAAAACAAATGGAGACATTGCATGTTACAAGCGTTATCAAATTTACAAATCTACTTTGTTAGGTATAAACAAAATCAACCATAATAAAAACAAAACATACTTCAAACAAGCTTATGAATAAGAACAAGTATCAAAAACTGTATAACTGTGAACGTTTAAATGACGATTACGATTGTACGTCATTCAGCGACTCAAAAAAAGGTAACATACACTGTCAAATCTGGCTTCATGTAAAATACTGAAAAAAAATTATGTCGATACTACACAATAACTACGAACTGTTTCAAAACAATATCAACTGCAAAAAAGTCAAATTATTAATGCAACAAATTGTCTCTCGAGACAACACAACCTTAATTAAAAGAAATGTGGCACAATCATAATGTACTAATTAAACATGATTAATTTTATTGAAATGTTTATTTCTTATTGTAGTAACTGTGACGTCTGAACCAAATCCCTTTTACTATGTACCACCCGCAAATAGTTGCCATTCGAAGAAATAGCCAGGCGTTTGACCATGAGGAATGATTAATTACATCTCGGATTTCTTGCACAAGTCCACTTCCCGGACCAGCTACGGAAATGATTTTACGAACACTAATTGGCCAAACCGACACATCTCTAAATCGCACAGGGTTAAGATAAAATCTCGGTGGAGGTGTCTGCATAACAATTTCTTTAAACATTCTATTAACCCGTTCGAGTGTAAATCGTGACATTGGACTCACTTTAAAAACAAGGTTGACTATCAAATGCCAAATCTCTGGTGGGAGTTCAACGTAAAGTTTCTGTTTCTTTTGTTTCTTTTCCCTCATATAGCGTACCATGTCGCGGAACTGTTCGATGTTACCATCGCACTCTAAAGAGTGATTATTTCTAATACCCACTTCTTGAGTATTGAAATTGTCTTCTGCATTGGGGGTATTTTCATTGCTTAATTCTGCGTTGTCCGAGGTCGAATTCACATAGCTAGTTTGTGCGACGTCTCCGTTGACTGCGTCTCTAGTTTCCAATGTTATCTGGGGAGATCTGTCTATGATTGCTTCTAAGGTTTCTTGTTCATATCCAAGGGCTACGTAATGCTCACCAGCACCTTCTGGGTAATGCCCCAATATTATAACAGGGATGTCGTTAGACAGAACTGAACTGCCACTCGGGCTAATTAATGTTGTTGCACTATTCATCGTAGATACTACGATGATTTGTACGTTGTATAGCTGTGACATAGCCTGTAGTGTTATCTGATCCCCAAACTCGAACTCCCTTGACATACGGGCCAAGTACATCTCTGGTTGTTCCAGAATAGAGTCCCACCAGCATCCACCGAAATCACTGCTGCCAAGTCTTGGGGTTTCACTTAAAAAAGTGACAACTTCTTGTCGCATTGTCTCCTCTGATCTATAAATTCCATGTTGTCGTAATTGATATAACACCGCCGAAAACTGACAGTTCCCGTTTCCAATAGGATTCATTATAATTGGGAGTCCGAATTCCGACCTCAAGTTTTCTAGATGGGATGCTTTTGTTGTAGGTATATAAAATTGTTTGCGATGTAAACGTTTTTTGATAGACATATCAACCGGTGAGTATCGTGAAATATCGCTAACATTATACCATTTTGTCTCTTTACGTTTTCGTCCGGTCTTCGCAGAGTTCGGAACAACATACTTAATTTTATACATGTTGGTAGCCAGGGATCGCTTCTGAATAATTCCTTCAACAACCCAACGCCTCCTGTTTAACAGACCCCTTTTCTTGTAACGAAGCAGCACTGTTTCATTTAAACTATACACAGGTGGTTTGCGCGCTTTTTCATGTGCTCTGTCATTGCGTTTATTACATTTTATTGTCGCGGCCTTCGCAGCATCTCGTATTTTTTGGGCTTTTTGTTTACGCTTTAATGTCGAGTCTTTTTCAAATACATCCCTCCCATAATAAATCTCACACGGTGTGCTCCAACCCAGGCATTCTTTCGGAGTATTGTTTAATACGCGTTGATACTCTGGTAATTGCTTTGCCCAGTTGATGCCACATGGGTTCGCGTGTGTCAAATCATATGCAATTTTTCTTTTAAGACTCTTGTGCATTCTTTCAACTTTTCATTGGCTTTGTGGGTGGTAAGGGCGACTTTTAATGTTCTTAATATCTAGCTCCTTCAAAAGGCGTTTCACCTTTCCATCAAACTCGCGGCCTCTATCGTGTTGAATAATTTTCGGTTTACCAAACTCTGCGAATATCATGCTTAGATGTTTGGCGACAATATCTGCTGATTTCCTAGGCAGTGCACGTAACCACACGAATCTACTAAAGATGTCCATCACGCTCAAAATGAATTTTTGTTTTTCCCTTTTATATGAAACTGCTTCCCTCTGCATATCAACCAGATCGATTTGAAGTATTTCATGTACTGAGTTGCTGCACACATGTTTCAGAGGTGCTCTATTCAGGAATTTAGCATGCTCCTTTTGGTATTCAGGTAATTTTGACAGAACATCTTTAATACGATCTTCAGAGACCCCCACGTACCTCCGTTTTAACAAATGGTACATTCTTCTAACGCCTATACCTTTATTTTTATGATAACTATCTATAATCAGCTTGTTACACTTTGAGTTAGACACAATCTCTTTCCCTTTATAATATAATCGATTGTTTTCAACTGAATAAAATTGCTTATTTCTTTGATATCGGCGCAAAGCAGTTCTTTCTAAAAGCGTTCTTTCCACTACAGGAACATCATACGTGCCTTTCAAAATCGTTTTCAAAATGATATTATACTCCGGGTCTGATATTGAGCCGCATGCCTTGTCTGTTGCTTGAATCGCCACGCAGGACAACACTAAGCATAACGACCTATAAGATATAAAAAAGGAATTAATAATTTCTACATTATTTTGTTGACTTAAATGACCTATGACATGTTTTTTGTAAATAATCAATTCAACGTTTGTGGTGATCGTATGCAAGGGTACATGTAACAACTTGATCGAATTTTAAACATGTATAGTAGAAAAAGAGACATGAAATATATAATTTGGCCTAATCGCTAGAATTAACGCCTTGTTCATTTTTGAATATTCACTTTAATGTCGCTATATGACTTTAAAGAAGAAAGATGTTTTGTCTCCATTAAGTCAACGTTTATGGTCTTCGTAGTTTAATAGATTATTATAGTCTCATCCATTTACATGAAACATTACATAAAACATTACATATTAAAACATTACATAAAACATTACATAAAAATAACTTGTAAACGGCCGTTCTAATATAGAACTACAAGAGACATTAAGTTCACTACAATAAATTACATTTATACATTTAAAATAATAATATCTTTGCTAACCACAATCCAGAATTTATTGTAAAATTCAAGTACATGTAACAAGGCAAAAATAAGTTTGCATTCACAGTTTGTATTGTTTATATTTTTTTAGAAAACTAAGATAGTGCAGTGTTTTAAAGTTACTTAAATTCACGAGTTATCTATACATATTTTACAAAAAAAAATTGTTGTACAAGAAAAGACATAAAGAAAAAAATTAATAAGGTTTTATCGCAGGAATCAACGCCTTGTACATCTCTGAATAGACATTTACTCGTCGCTATTTCGCTTTTTAAAGAACAAATACATGCCTATTAGAAATTAAAATATATTCATCATTTTTAAAACCATTTAGTCGATAATTATGATCTAGAGCATAATTAAGGCCGAATTCACATTCTACAAGTCATTATGTTCTCTGGAAGTTCATATAATGCATTTCTCGATAGACAGATACAATTTCGCATATTACAATTCCTGACAACCAACATGCTGCAGTGTTCAAAAATACTCAAATTCTCGACACATGTTATTTAAATCCTATTCGTGTACATCGTACAAGAAAAGATACTTATCGTTACTTATTTTCATTTCCAGATAGACAGTTAAATACGTCACATTTTGTCAGTAAAGTTTATTTTTTGATACACAATAAAAAGGCACATTTTACGTTTCATATATAAAATAGCATTAAAATTAATATTCCAGATCCATACCGTGTAGCGGGTTATTTCTGCGGGTGCAATATTTCGGCGTTTCTGTGGTCTTTGGATGAATATCCAGCAGAAAAAAATCAGCAAAAAATTTAATTGCAAAATATTATATCATTTTCAAACTAAAATCAACGGAGTCGCCATGTCCGAAATAATCGGTTTCATGGTACAGACAGGGTAAAATAATTACGAACAAATACCGTTAATTGTTATCGTTTACGCATAGTATAAACGCGACATTTGCTCAAACATTTCTCAAACATTCAATTCAATTAAAGGTTGTTTGAGAATTGTTATTCGCAATTGATAAATAATATATTTCTTATTTTTACTAAAAATGAGTAACAGTATGTTCTTAGTGTATATTATATAAGATATATTCTTACGACACCTTACCCAATTTGAACCGCAGAAATAATAATTTTATCCTTCACGGGAACCGAAAACGCAGAAATAAGAAACGCAGAAATTTTTGCATCCAATTTTGTGGGCAAAACGCAGAAATTTATGTCCGCAGAAATAACCCGCTATACGGTATATATTTTTTAGATCTAAAAGCGATTTTAAAAAGACGAGGCTATTTTCAACACTTACGACTATTATGTTCAAATAGAAAAAAAGCCTTTTAACTAAATTCTAACGAGATATCCATACCTTAATAGAATATAGATAGCACCAATGAAAATGTTCATGTTAACCAATTTTGGTACCGTTTAACATGGGTACAGATTTTTATACATGTACTACTTGAAGTGGTATAATAAGAGTTATCTAAGACCTGAGGCTTACATAAAATTATTACCTTAATACCAGGAACACTTTTGAGTTCAACATGTTTCCTTGTAGATGATTCAAACTCGAATGCAGTTTTAACAATCCGTCGGGGAAATCACCGGGTGCGAATTGACCAATTAAATCAATTTCGAAGAAATATGACAGGTGTCAAAAACATGTCATTGACGTTTAGGCATAGGGGTAACGTAGGTCTTAAATGACACCTAAATATATTCATCGTTTACGCTATAAGTTTTAACTAAACTCCCTGTGAACCTCATTTTTTTTATTTAAGTACATGTACCTTTTATCGATGTCAAATATAAAGTTTATTTGAACCCCACCCCAACTAACAGGTTACTTGATTTGTTTCTTATACGCAAGTTGTAACGGTTGACTATATTATTTATTATATCAAGGTCCCGATGAATTTTTTGCTGTGGCGGAATTTAAGAGGGTGTAACCCCTTTCCCCATTTTGTACTGCGTGCTCTCTTATTTTGATCCCGACTACTGCACAAAATAAAAGACTTGCTTGTTTCCGTACTATTTTAAAAACCTTCAGATATTACACGAATTTATGCAAAAATATTGCTGTTCAAGTTCTGCCTACTAAAAGACAGAAGTTTTTTCGTACTGTGTACCGAACCTTCGCGTACTGCGTACGGCCTAAGACAAGCCTGAATACTGCGTACAAAAAAGGGGGTTTCACCCTCATTTAACGAATGTTCAGTCAATTATTAGCGGGAAAATCACCTTACTTCATTTCTGTCCACACTTGTATTTGATGAACCTTTCAAAATTTTATAAAATCAAAGTGCTAAACTAAAACTGTTCACAAATTGTTCATATTATTGTATTTTCGATAAAATAAAAAATACAAGTATATTTACAAGTATTGTATTGTATTGTACTAGAATTAAAGCTACCGGTAGCCGTTTGGACTATTAAAGGCGTTTGCTACAGTTTATTTTAACGAGTATTAAACTACTATATCACCGTCTAAATGCAATATATTAAACACAGTTCAGGTCAGAGGACACTAAATAGAAAAGCCTGTCACGGATTGGAAAATTTTGTCTAGGGACGTTTCGGGCTTAATTTATTTTCAAAGATTCATTGGCCAAAACTATAGAGAATACAAATATTTTTTTTGTTTTCAAAAATGTAAAATGACTTAAATTATATACTTAAAAATAAAAATGATTATTGAAAACACTGTTTGAAAGGTGATTTGTGTCCCTTTAAAGAAGTTGGTACTTTCCTTATGTTGGATTGAAGATTTGTTTACATTCTGGGGGTTTAAAATGCAGAGAGAATGAGTTGGTGAAGGCACCAATTCTTGTTCATTTTTGCATTTCCAAAGAGTGCCACTATGCAAATCTGGGGTAGTTTAGGAAATAGTCGGGTAAACTAAATCACAGGAGGACCAAATCTTATAATGTAAGTCTATGGGAAACTATTTAGTGGTCTCTGACCTTCACGGTTCAATCTGGGTTTTATCGATGTATAAAACACAGTTAACGGTCCAAGACATGACTTATTCGGACATAGCTTGTTTCGGATACGTATGTGGATTATTGGTTAAATTTTGGCTTAGGTTTTGAATTCGCGAATTAGTCCGAGCGCAAAATACGCGAAAATTAAGCCATCGCTAAATAAAATGATACCGCAGTAATTATTAATGATGTACACTAAATACTTTTAAGACTTTTGTTTATACATGATTACCCCCAACCTTTTTTTTTTAATCGAAATTTCGAACAAATTAACATGGTAACCTACCCTTTTCGTTTTTATTTTATGTTTGTTATACATTGGTCAATATATTGGTGTATATGGTGAAATTCTATTATGTTAAATTTAAGTAAACTTAAAAATATCGAGGAAAGCCATGACATTATATGTATGCCTTGTCCACGAAGCCCGTAAAAGAGGAAAAGACACCAAAGGAAATTAGAATTTCTGCATATGGAGATATGGGCAACAAGAGGTATAATATTGATTTATATCTTATAAAAGTGCGGATGATCACTAGCGAATTCAAAGGCCAATGGGCGCACCCGGCGCACGCCCCCCCCCCCCCCCACCTTCACCTCTAAAAGTGCCGGACTTTTCAACCTTGAATACAAACACTTATAACGTTTTATATAATAATTTCCATTTAAAACCCTTTTTTTACATAAAATTAAAGCACAACATCTATTTCAAGTAGAACAATCTTTGACTTTGCAAGCATACTAGTGTCTCTGGTTGAAAAAAGGTTATTGTTCACGTCCCTCTAACCAGAAAGCCACACCACCTCTAATCTGAGATCCTTGATCCGCTACTTATGATTTCCCAAATTCAATCAAACAAAAAATCCAAATCACACAATCAATAAAAAAAAATTACAAACATTTAAACCAATGAGTTTACAATTTTAATTCAATAAAAATAGTCATAATCGCATATAAATTCAAAATCATCAAAACGCAATGTTAATAATAATTGCGACATTTCCCGTCGTGTTGCGACATATACCGGCAGCGAATTTTTTTGCGACATTTCCCGTCAACAATGCGACATATACCGGCAGTGGGGTTTACGACGTTTTCAGCAGATTGCGACATTTCCCGGCGACGGTGCGACATATTCCGGTAGATTATGACGTTTCCCGGCGATGCGACATTTCCCGGCGCTACAAGGTCGCTTTCGGACTGAAAAGAGAAGTATAATGCTATGTAACAATATATAATTTTGTACAGCGTTCATATATATATTTGTGGTGATATATTTTTTTTTGAGGAAAATGGAATGTATTTAGGGTTTTATATTATTCACATTGTTTTAAATTCTTACCAATTCCCAGGTTATTGCTGGGTGCTAGGGAGGTTGTGGAGGAGTTATCGGCTCCAGGGTTGGCAAGCTTGATGCAGCGGATGTCTAAATGGTCAAGATGAAGATGTATATATATATATAAATATATATATATATATATATATATATATATATATATATATATATATATATATATATATATATATATATAAAACAACAACGTGTATTTTTATTATAAATTATGATATACTGATTAATTGTATATAGTCTTTATTGTATGAAGAAATGTGTATTCCATTTGAACAAGTTGTATAAGTGAACTGTATTTTATAAGGATTCAACTCACCTTTGTTGTTGTTAACACCAGTGGCGACATCAGTGGTGCCGGTGTCGTCATTGGTGGTGCCGATGTCGACATCATTGGTGCCGCTGGCGACATCAGTGGTGCCGCTGGCGACATCGGTGGTGGTGTGGATGGTTCGGACTGTAATAAAGAATCTGTTTTAATTATATGTATGTATTAAAACGTGAATCGTATAACATGTGTTCTTCATATTTTACATTCCATCCTAATGTACATAATAGCGAAATTGATAAAACTAATTGCGACAAATATATACATGGATTGACATAGTAACATTAAAAATAACTTTAAAGATATCATTAAAGTTGTAAACAACTATTTTAAGGAAATGTTAGCATTTAACAATTCTGGTAAACGTACTTACTACGTTTCTAGAAATGCAATTGCTGTTTTATGTGTGACCAATATTTGGATGAAACATGAAAATGTATACCCATGCAAGCATTAAAAAAAGATAAAACAAACCACACTCCCAATAAAAATAGATATAGATAAATTAAAAAAAAGATAAAGATATAAATAAAACACGAAAGTTATAGCAGGTCAGCTGAAGTTATAATTAAATAAAACACAAAAGTTATAGCTGGTCAGCTGGAGTTATAATTAAACTTGTTAACGTTGATTGTAACACCGCAGGTTAGCCGAAAATTATGGGCATGAAACTAAAAAAACTTACCTGGGATCTTACGTAAAAGACATCCTCATATCATTTTGCTTCTTTAAGAAGATTGTTTAATTCATTAACTTCACTCATGTTGAATGAAATCGACTTAGACTTTCCGTAATTGAATGATCCGTCTCGGCGATAACAGTTTTTCATGTCACTGATATGGACATACGTTATTCCTTGAAACGGAGTGAGACATATTTCTTTACTTCTCCCAAATTTAGTATAAGCTCTTGTGAGCTGATTTTCATAATTTCGTTTTTCCTGGAAAGCCATTATGACAATTACTTAAGAACTTGGTGATCGAGTACCGTTAAGCAAGACAACAATATTGCGAACACAAGATTCGCATGATGCAGGGGTTCTACTTTTTATACCTAAACGTTTGGGTGTTCATGTCCATTACTATTGGTTATTGGGCGGGGTTTGAAATAAAAAGATTTTTTTTTTTAAAATTGAACATGTCAATCATTTTATAAATTTATAAATATTCACTTAACATAATGTAGGGAATGGTGATTGGATATAGTTTGCGTCGTATCGGAAATGTACGGAAAGTACCAAGTGTCTACGAGTGCAGAGATCGTGAACCGATATCAGTTGCTGAGTGTATTGAAGTAAATATGTTTATAGTAAAATAAGTATACATTCATCTCCAAATTCTAACTTCATTCAACCTGTTGGTATAAAGAACAATAAACATTGATTTCTGCTACAAACATAACCTTTGCACTCAATATTTTAAAATCAACCATTTCACACAAATAAAAAAATCTTGACAATCTTGGCGTCGTCTCTTCTTATATAGGCCGCAAGGGAGCGATGATCTCTGTCTTGATAAATGCCTATTGCATTGTCGTCGAACCTGTTGCTTTTGTCAGGCGCACAGTAGTAGACTGGACCGACTTTCAGCTGTTTGCTGCCGTGGTGATGCATCACGACGGCAAACAAATTCCTGATGATAACATTCTGAAAGTTAATATTAGATTCATCGCAGTTCCATATTTGGGCTGGTTTCTGTAGCAGATTTAGCTTTGTTACAATGTTGGTTAAGTCGTGAAAGTATTTGTTAACGACTTCTTGATTCATCATAGATGACCTAACGGAAAAAAGACGCTCTGGCTTACGGACAGTCAGTTCAGGGGTCGTTTTCTTACGCCATTCCACCAGTCTTTGCCGGCATGGAAATTGCGGTAGGAAGACCTAATGCTGCCTTTTGACAAAGACGGTTTGCTTTCAGCAGAATCTGTTTTCTGCTCAGCCCTACATCACATTGAGCAGCTTTATAACCGTTGCAACGATCTTATTCTCAACGTCGGCAGGAACAGCCGATGGCCGTCCATGCTTGACGTGAATACCATGCTTTCCGCTGACCCTGTCTCCAATGATCGACTTGGGCAGGTTAAACTTTTCAGCTGCCTCTCTAATAGTCAGCCCAGCCTTGACGGCTGCTACTGCATTTTCAAGGTCAGCAATGGAGTATTTCAGGGTTTTCCCTCTTTTGGTATACACATACTTTGATGGCATTGCTGGAATAAACAATGACTTGTACATAATGAGGGAACAGTTAAAAGAACGGACAGATAAACGTGCAACTACACAAATACATCTTACAGAAGACAGACAGTTTTCTATCTGTAAGCAGACGGACAGACAAAGATTGAAAATTGAAACGGATGCATGTGGGTGAAAAAACAGACCAAGGACACATCAAAAGGAGAAAGAGTGAAAATATGAAGCACATAAGAAGAACATAGAAATTACTACGAATATGGGAAAATTTTGTTTACTGCAAGACACTGATAATGGCCAAGACTGTAGAACTGAAAAATACAACTGTGTTTGAGACGTTTTATTCATTTAAAATATTTTGAAAATCAATTTTCTATTCTCAAGATATTGACGGATTTCCTCGACCCGATCATCATTGACGAGAAATCCAATACTGATATTCTGCTGTGGGCCAGTTCTTCTTGCAAACTTTTCTGGGTCTCTCTTGGCTCTTAAGTAGCACAGTTCGTCAATAAATCCCTTTTCGAAAAAAATCTTGACAATCTTGGCGTCGTCTCTTCTTATATAGGCCGCAAGGGAGCGATGATCTCTGTCTTGATAAATGCCTATTGCATTGTCGTCGAACCTGTTGCTTTTGTCAGGCGCACAGTAGTAGACTGGACCGACTTTCAGCTGTTTGCTGCCGTGATGATGCATCACGACGGCAAACAAATTCCTGATGATAACATTCTTCATTCTGAACGTTAATATTAGATTCACTGCATCCTTAAAAATCAGTTTTGTCCTTTACAGACAAAATAAAACGAGACAGATGGACACAGTAAACTTTTTTTGCAAGTTTACATATTTTCTTGAATAGGCTAATATAGATGAGATAACAGTGCATTAGAAATGTCGCAAACGAAAAACGTAAATAGAAAGCAATTAGGAAAAAAAGAAACAGGTGGGGTCGGAGTCAGAAAAGCGAACAAATCACAAGTTGAAGCCGAAACGTTCATTTCATAGCTGGTTTACAGAAAGGTTGAGACGAAGCCGTGCCAGTGTCATCACCAATCCCTCAAACTTACCAATAATTGATTTACTTGGCAAATAATCTTTCAGCAAGTTGAAGAGAGTCATTAAAATGTGAAAACCAGGCAACCCTGTATAGAATTTGACTTTCTCACCATTTTCTTCGAATGAACTTAAGGAAAGCTTGAAGATATCTTCAGTTTCTCTTTCAGTGGTAAGTTTTTTAATCTTAGACTTTGTAGTTCATTTTTCATAGCATTCGGAAATGGTGAATCAACGTCAGTCTGAACTGCAACATCTTTGAAGGAAACAACATGTACGTCAGCTTTTTGACTGCCAGGTGTATCAATATTCTCACCAGCAAAAGAGTTGCTGCTAAATATATGTAAATAATGGCTTTAAAGATACTTGAAACCTGTCTATAGAGATAACATATTCTTATGTTATAGTTTTATTCATCATTATGGTCAGTTAAGTCCAACAAAGTTTGCTGAGTGGAATGTAGTGTCCACCGAAATTAAGCCTATGAAACTTCTTGGATAATATTGTGACAACGGACTGAGTTGTCACATATGGCCTTTATTTTGATTCATTTTTTAGATTAAGCATATAAATGAATCCCATTATAAAATAACAATAGTAAGATGCAATAGAAAAAGAGAAACAAATACATGTGATTTAAACAATGTTCAAGAAGTGTTGGTGTAAGGGTGATTATGAGTTAAATCGAAAATCAACTTGCCATTGTATTTTCATTTTATGGTAAGACAAAGAGGGTTCAACCAACACATTGTCCATTGGGCCTTTATTAAATGTCAGGGCAGACTTTTTCAGCCACTTATTTTTAAGGTCCGTTGTATTTACTCTATTTAAACCTATGCATATTTCAAGTTGCAGTTACTAGAAACAAAATGGTCGGAGCAGACTCTGATGTTCTTTAGATTCTTTCCGGTGAAGTCTTGATCCAACTTTGCGATCCAAACTCTTCGTCTTTCAGCTGACAATTCCCTTTTTTTTCTTGCCTTGAATTTTACTAACCTCGGGCAATCGATAAAATGATCTGTCTTTTTCCCTGTCAGATCTATTGTGACAGCCAAGAACTCTACAATAATTTCCCATTGTTGATTACTATCCAGTTTTAAACTTTCTTGTAAATCAGCGAGTATCATTTATAGCTCCAAGATGGCGGACACCGGAAATGTGACGTCATATGCAAACGGTCTATCTGAACACGAGATTTGTGGTGGTAATGTCAGTGGTCGCCTCAGGTGTGGTTGCTTGTGTAGGTTGTAATATATAACAAACTGTGTTTAGTAAAGTGTCATTGATTTTCTTTAATGGCATGTAAACAGAGCTTGATCAAACAGATTTTGATCAAAGAAAAAAAGAGCATCAAATCAATGCAGCAATAGTTATCACCCTTTTCGTAGTAGTGTGGTTGTATTTGGATCGGTGTGCCGCAAAACCCAAATAAATAAATAAACACTAAGTGTAAATAAATGCAAGACAAATATCTTGTTTTGCCATGTACTTGGCTGCCACCAAGGTGAAACTTTCTTATGAGCTTCTGATTGTAGCCAGCACTCTGCTTAAAGCCAGTGATGTAGGCTACTAGCGACGCGTTGTTGAGGTTTTAATCGGGCTTAGGCTACTTTTTACTATATTTGTTGCCTCTGCTTTACTGCTATTTAGAGATTTATATTGCATTGCCATCCTAAGCCCCGCCCCTATTATGACGTGTCAATGAGTCATCACGTTATAATCACTCGCCCATCCTTAATGAGTCATCGTGAGTCACAAACCTCAGCCCCTAATATGAAGTGTCAATGAGTCATCACGCCCATCCCAAAACGGCGTTATATACTATAATTAGATTCACAAGCTACATAAACGAGTCACTTACGCGTTTCGCGTCAGTAGTAAGGTCGTGCAATTTTGGATATACTAAACAGGTACGTAAAACTTATGTTGTAACTAGATAATATTTTGTGAACAGGAGCAATAAGATCCTTCAGAAGGCAGCACCGCCCTCTTAAACACATGTCTAGTACCAACCTGCTGTAAATTAATTACACTACTCTTGTTCAAGGGCATTATATTTCGTCTGTATAGAATAGTATAGTATAGAATAACATAGTATAGTATAGTACAGGATAGTCTAGTATAGTATAGCATAGTATAGTATAGTTCAAGGGCGTTAAATTTCTTGTGCTAACACAATGCCTCGCGGTTTTATGATGATATAAATCTCCATCTCACTCCGCACGCGTTTTAACTGATTATACCAGTTTTAAAGCGTGTACCTTGTTAAATGCATAGTGTTTAACCAAATTTTATCCGAATTCTCCTACATACATATACATGCATGAAAATAGTAACCTCTGAGTCTGGTATTTTTATCTCAATACGACGTTTTAACATTTTCCGTTCCATTTGTCTACACAGCAAAACTGTAAACTGATGCTAAGTTAATAGAGTAGTTGCGCTTGTAATGTCTTTTAGCACGCGCGTATGTTGAGAACATATGTAACTTTATTACCAACAGCAGCTTTAGAAATTAATGTATACGTACATTGTCAGTTTTAAACATAAGTTATTTTAGCTATCCTCACTATCATGTTTTGTTATCCGTTTAAAGATATGTGTTTTACTTTTACGTATTTTACCACCATTGCATTGAGAATTGGTGAAATTATTTTTTACAGAAAATATTATATAAACCTTCGATAATTGTATTATAATAGGTGAACAAATTGATTAAGGGGTAACAAAATAAAAGAAAACATGTATTATTTTTACTTGCTTTATTTTTTTTACATTTTATTCTCCCTCCACTCCCACTTTCAATTTAAAATTTTCTCCAACTCTTCCACCTTTTTTCTTATTTCTTTGAATTTTTCTTTCGCTTCCATCTGAAGCAAACAAAAAGATGGAATGTTTTTAACTCTCTCTCAAATACTTCTTAGTATAACATTATACAAACATACGTAAAAAGAATCCTAGCTAGAAATATATTCAAATTATGAAGTCTTATTTGCATCTTGATATCATTGACATTTAACTAAACAATCTGTACAGAATAAATCAATATATATGTTTTCTAATTAATATCGTTATTAACCGTCGCACTTTGATTTTTAAATTTGATCGCTTATTTGCCGTGTTGATTTTGGCGCGTTAAAACTATCTTCCTCTGTAAGCTGTGTAAATATGTCTCCTATTTTTTTCACTTTTTGACATTTCTTTAGCCTTTTTGAGCACCGCCGGAATCGTCCTTGAACTTGAACAGCAGTTGTAATCAGGCGCTTCTTCCATTCGGTAGTTTTCATGGTTTGTCGCCAGTCCTAGCAGTTAAGTTGCATCCTCTAAAGTGGACACCGCTTCCCGCCACTTCAGCATAATGTCTCGTTCGTCGATTACTTGTTGAATATCATCAATCCATAGGTTTAACTGTTGACGCTTGGTCAACAAGAGACGTGTGATCTGACTGCGATAACGAATTGACCGAACAACCCTCGCACTTCTGTCTCCTCACTTCTGGAAGACGACAAAAGATTTCTTTTGCGTAAAAGAAGTCTAGATAAGAATTCAACAAAGAGACCATGGTGTTTCTTCAGTTCGAGACTACTGCTCATCACACCGCGAGACACGTTTTTATATGCTGAGGTTGCAATCAATCTTTTAAAAACTAATGTCATTGGCTTCGACGTGCGTTTGTTCCTCGTGTCAGATACAAGATGATTCCGAAATAGTGTTCCGCAGTAACAACACAACCGCCGATCGTGTACATGATTTTCTGAACATTATTTCAGATACGTTATCGTGAACTGAGCATTACAGATTTTCTAAAAAATATCCGCAGGTACTTTTATGCACTTCGTCCCACTTTGAAATAGAATGTAGACTGAATGCTGAACACGTTTCATAACTAAGGAAATCTTTTCGTCTAAATGGCAAGTCACTCAATCATGTTCCTACTGTACCGTGGTAAAGTCATCCGTAGGAGAAGACGTAATATCTATTTATCGTTGAGTCATGATGATCACGGTATCTTAATAGTTTTAACATGTTTTTAGTTGTTGTTAGTAGCCAAGTGAATGTCAAAACTGTTTAACGTAGTTACTTCTGGCAAACGCTCTAGCATAGTCTCACGACTAGTCACTATCTAAAATATCATATATACAAAATAACAAAGAAGACAGCTGATTGTTTGTCTAGCACTTTCGTTTACAGATAAACTTGAAATGCATTGCATCCACACTATCATCACATTCCTAACACTCGAAGCAAAAAAAGTCGTGTTTTAATCCTCTATGATACTTTTTGTTTGATACTTAAAATAGTTTCAATGCACCGGAGTTGGCATTCGGATTCTTTTTCCTAAAAGAATTGTTTTCCTTATACATTATCCTTACCTGTAGCAGGACAGAACAGTTTTATTATCGTGTACAATACCGCTTCGGACGTACAAATGTAATAATTAATATCAAGTGAACGAACGTATCATAGAAGATATAAAAGACTAGTGAATAAGTGTGGGGAGTATTACAAAAAAAAAAAATGTGTATCATAAGTTTTTTTTCTTCAAAATAATATTCTTTTCTTCTCACTTTTATCCATACTAACCATCCCGAAACTTATAATCTCAAAAATATAACAGCTACTGTTTAAATACCGCGTTGATATGTCATACCGCACACCCGTGCAAAGGATTTTTTATACTACTAGGGGAATTCATCACCATGTGACGTCAATGGTCACGTGGGGTGTGGAGGTGGGATCCATGTGACATCATAGATCGGGTGGGGTAGGGAGGCGTGGTTCAATGGGTAATACATCACTTTGTGACGTCGTGGATTACGTGGGATATGAAGGCGGGACCTAAGGGAATATGAATAGAACTAAACTGTATATATGCTTTAAAATATTAACCTGTTCAATACCAGCATCCGCTGTGAGCAGCTCTTGCAGCGTGTCGATGCTCCTACCATAGGCTCGTTGTGTTGAGCATACATCGTGCAGAACTCTTTCATGTTGTTTCAGGTTTTGATTAAAAACCTGAAACTTAAGCTTCTGCACAATGCTGCGCCGATCCATAATGTAGAGTGCATCATCCAACTGACGGATCTGCCGGCGATGCAGTTGTAGCATCTGTTGTTGTTGCTGAAGCTGCAACTCCAGCTGTTGTTGCTGATGAAGCTGTAGCTCCAGCTGTTGCTGTTCTTGTTGCTGCTGTCTCTGCTGCCTAACTTCCATTCAACTAAAGAAAATGAAAAAATATATCATTATCAGTAAATATACGTAAAAGATAAATAATACATCCCGTTGCACATTTTCAATTAAAGTTTTAAAACATGATTTTTTCTGATTTCATATCGGTGAATTAAGATTGAAAACACAGTAAGTTGTTATAAACTGATTGAATACTCTTTTTATAAAACTATTAAATCGTATCGAATCTAAAAAAATATATTAAAGTTGAAGAAAAAAATATGAATATGAAATTTATAGAAAGTATGTTTCTTAGGAAACAATTGATCTACAGCATATTTATCAAATTTTAAAATAAACTAAATATTTTTTTTAATAAACGCGAGAAATGATAAGATGTTGATTCATCAAATGTGTCTTCTACACAATGTTTAGCATTCAGTAATGGCTGTTTTTCAGGACCGATCCATGAGGTGAGAGGGTATGAGGACCTCCTCAACCTCAATGACTACAACAAAATCAGAGTTCATGTTGCAACCCAAACAGCCGCAAAAGCAGCAGCATGCTCTGTGGGTAGTTTTGGGTGGCTGCTGATATAAAAACTTTTCCCTGAACATGCTATCATAGGTAGAAATTATTCAGGAAAGAAGGGCAACAATCAGCTGTCACCCAGAAGAGTTCATGCCATAGAGCATGCTGCTATTGATTGCTATGGAGATAAAGCTTGCAAAAAGTTCTGACAAATGCAATAAATGCTGCAATCAGAAATATTACTAGAAAGAAAACAGTAATTAAATAACGCTTTTAAAAGTATTGATGCATAACTCATACATTATCAAAGCTATTGACTTGAAATTTCCTAGATCGATAGATCTCATTAAGTCGTAGTGCAATGCATAAGAACCACCACTCTGCACTTCATGATTTTGGAGTTATTGCCCTTTGTTTAATTTTCTTGTCCGGAGTATAACTCCTGTTATGAAAGCTATTGATTTGAAACTCGCAGATGGATAGTCTTATTTAAAGTGCATATGAACAATCAATATACACTTCATGATTTACCCTAAGTTAAATTTTCATACTTTATGTTTGTCTGGACCCTACTCCTACATTATCAAAGCTATTGACCTGAAACTTAATAGGTGGATAGATGATCTTGAAACAGAGTGCAGTGTACAAGAACCGTAACTCTCCTCTTCTTATTTTTGAGTAATCCTTTCTGCACAAATGCCATAACACTAATGTATTTTTTTTGTATATTTCTTTTCAATTATCTAGATTGCAGTCCACATTCTAACCCATTGCTGTCAAACATATAATTATCCTACATTTTATCGTGTTAATAAACACAGTAGCTTTACCTCCTAATTCTATGCCATTTAAAATTATATTGCCTAATAAAATTCTTCATTTCATATACATGTTTCCGTCAATCATTTGTCTGTTGTTGTTTTTTTAGTTTTCATTACTACACTGGATTGTAAATACTTACACATTGGTCAATACTAATATTTATTTTAGCTAGGGGCTTGGGGCAAATGCTACATGTAGAACTCAATGAATATTCTGACTTCTTTATTAAATCATTAATTACATTAGTTTTTAACAAATGGGGATGTATAATTAAGATAGAAGTAGATATCCCAATGGAACCCCTGGCATGGGAATTATCAATATGTATCATTTTTGTGGTAGTTATGACAGCTGATTACATATTGTTTTGCTTGTATTACATAACATGCTTATTGAATGTTAAAACTAGCTACATTTATCACTACTTAAATCACTTTTTTCATACATTTTAGTTTAGACAGAGTCTTGTTTCTAAAACTGTTTATAATTTGCCCATTTCTGTAATTTCTGATTTTTGTTTTAGGAATGACTTGTTTAGTAAATGTTTTAGTATTACGCCCTGATATTGTCGAGTTGAAGTACCTGATTGATTTCTAAAACTGTAAACGAACTCAATAAAAAAAAAAAAGATTGACTGGCTTTTGTTTTGTTATTTATTTTAAATTAGACATCTATTACCATTGTGGTAATAACAGAATAATCAAAAGATAAACTAGGCATTTAGTTCAATAATCCAACTTAGATCTTTTTAAGCTGAATATGAAGGTACAGAACATAGATTGCAGTTGCTATTGATGTTGTTGCCATTCAGTTTACAAAACATTTGTACACAAATTAAATACATTGTTGATAACATTGATGTAACGCCCACACTGTTCCATTCAGTTTACAAAACATGTGTACACAAATAAAATACATTGTTGATAACATTGATGTAACGCCCACACTGTTTCACAGTTAAACTGTTCCAGAATTCAGCTATTCCACTAACAAGCTCCTCTTTTGTCTGAGGATTCACAGCTGTTTGGGGGTAATGTTTCAGTGCTGCCCAAACATTTTCAATAGGATTAAGGTCTGGTGATAAAAGTGGAACCTCTATCACATTTTTGCTTATGTTGTTCTGTATTATCCATTGTTGGGTGGACTTGCTGCAGTGCTTGCTGTCATTGTCCTTGAAACAAATATGAAAAACACATTAGCTCTGAACATGTGTTGGTACATGTATACAGAAAGTAATAAAATTTTAAGCTTTGATTATGTTTCTTGCTGAATCATAAAAACAAATTTACTACCTGAAATTACAACAGTTTAAACAGCCACAATAGATGGCAGTTGTTAACATAAGATACTTGTTACAATAATATATACTTTTTCTCTATGTACTCTTTTAACAAAGCAATTTTCTGATTGTAAGTAGGCTAGATACTAGAGCTAAACTCTATATGTTTAAAGCTTCAAACTTACAACAACCCATTTATAGTAATATGTGCAAAAATAATATATATACATAGATATAGTGTACAACTTTACAAAGCAAATAGTGTCTTCTGTTTATCCACTTTTCTAATAGCAAGTCATGTCGAACATGAAACATACAACAAAAAAATTAAAATTAAAATGGCATTACAGAACCGGAAAATATATGATACAGACTGGTTGGTTGCTATGAACATCGATTAGTGGAAGGCTAAAATGAAGAAAATGGTATTTCCCATTCACTTTTTAGAAGACAGATTGGTCCAAAACATCAAATTAACAAGTTTTCATCAAGAATGAGAAATAACTGCATTACTCAATTATGTCTTACACTGTGTATGATAGAGTGATTTATTTTTCATGACATTTGAAACCAACAAGAAGCGTGGTTTACAATTAAACAGTTGAACCCATAACAAAATCACTGAATTATTCAAACCCACATGTTCGCACTGTGCTTGTCATACTACAAAGTTTATATAACACTAACGAAATCTTCTTCTGTTAGCTTTCTAGTCATGTAGGCACAATAGTGCAAAATCTGCTTCAGCTCTCACTGAGACAGATCTTTACATCCCACACACTGATCTGATATCACTTACTAACCGATATATTTTAACCAAGTTGCAAACAAGTTGGGACAGTTTTGTTTGTAACAAATTACAAGTAATTAAGCCTAACGTCGGTGCCAATGTCTCTGCTTGCAGAGAAAGTAGACGGGAAGACGTAGCTCTTAGCCGGTGTCACATTGAACATACTAGATTAACTCATTCATATCCTTTAAAAAGAGAAGTTCAGCCTGCATGTGTTTCTTGCCAGGAATCACTGACAGTCAACCATATTTTATTACAGTGTATCGACACAGACCACATTCGGTCGAAGTATTTCAATTTAAATAGTATGTACGAACTTTTTTGGTCAGTGTCGGATCTAAACCTGTTTGCTTCTTGAACGAGATTAGTTTGTTATATTTGTTTATTGGGTTAATCGTCCCACCAACAGTATTTTAGTTATCTGGAGACGGTGTCCACTTGAAGCAGATATAGTGCTGCCTTCACTGTGTATAGTATGCCGTGAACACCTGGCATGATACCACACCCAGTCACATTATCCTTACACCGGGCCAACCAGTCGTAGAACTACCCTTATATTTGCTTGAGCGTTAGGAAGGGAGCTATGCCACTACCATTTTTAACGACTTTGGTATGTCGCGGCCCGGGATCGAACCCGGGGCCTCCCGTACCTGGAGCCGACGCTCTACCGATTGCGCTACCTGGTCCGGTGAACGAGATTAGTAATCTTAATCAATTTTAAACTGTTTATTTACCAACAGGTATACATTTTTAAACCGTTTAATATATTAACCTATTTTCGATTGTAGTTTACATGATTTTAACCCGATAGATTTTTCTATAGTTTAGTTTTAACCTGATTATTCTCTATTCGCATTAAACTTTTTTGTATTCGGCGCCGTATGACCTGTTACGTGTCGTTGTGCCGTAAACTTAAAATAAATAAATATAAAAGGATTAAAAGTCACTAAGGCAAAGAACTTGTTTTCGCAAGAATCTTGTACACTTTTTTTAATTTCCAGGTTTGTGTTCATCATATTGGGAGGCAATGACATTAAACAACTCTGCAAAGCATAGGAAGTTGTGGACGAACTGAAAGGCATCGCTGACCGGATGTACGTGTCGGGCGTGGAGAGGGTTTTTGTAAGCTCCATTCCGGAAAGGTATTTAGTATTTTCGGGTTTTACGGCACACCTGCACTTGATAGGTCATACGGCGCCAACATTCCGGAAAGAGGGCGGTTTAAGGAATGGACCGGCCTAAACAGAAAAAGTTTCAACACCATACGGCGCTCAATAAATAAGAAGCTAAAAGTCATCATCCCCGGCGACTTCATCGACGTGAGCACCCGCATGAAGTTTTCTAGGCATTACGACCGGGATTTGGTTCATTCCGGCGCCAAGGAAGGGGGAATGAAAATACTTTATCATTTTGTAAAGAAATGTTCAAACCAATGTTTGTGAAAACGTCTGTTTAATAAACTTTAATATATAATGCTGACTTATTATTTCCAAAACCTTTTATACTTTCTATCAAAATATCCAATTGACTACGATTGGCAAATACAAGTAGGATTTAAATTCAAACCCAATTCAATTGATAATATATCATAATGATTAGCATTAACCAGTCTAGGAACTTTCGTGACTATAAAAATATGTCTGGCATATGATATTTTAAATATATATATTATACATTAAACATGTAAAGCATGCAACCCCTAAACAAGTCTTTACTTTATTTTTTAACGTATTTCAATGGTAACTCGTCGCTGAAATGACGAGCGCATTTACAGTTATATACATAAAGGAACAAAAAAAAAAAAAAACGATATCAAGTGCAACCTTATTCTAGTCTATCCATGACATTAAACAAATTATCAGTATATGCATGGTTGATATTGATCTGGGTCTTACGGCGCACATCAACACCACTAACAGATAAATGGTACGTTTGCACAAAAAACAAACATTTTTACCCCAAAATGGAAAATATGTATAAATGTAACGAAAAACTAAGAAGGCTTATAATTATTTTAATTCTAGGGCGGCGCAATTAAAAAAATGACATGACAATTTCAAATAAGTGTGAAAAATAAATCATACAAAATAACATAGCCAAATTACCGATCTTAAAATGTTCACAGTCCTGGGTCAATACATTTTAATGTGTTAACGAGTGGTAAAAAACGTACTTTAAAAACTAACTTTTAAAACCGAAATAAAAACAAAAACAAAACAACATCACGTTAATTTGCTGTTTTAAAAAAGCGATGAAACGAATCATTACTGTTCGATAACGACTTAAATCGATTCCTTTCTAGAAGCGAAAAAACGAAGAACATATTGCTTACACGGGTTTTCTCGAGAAAATCTATTACGAAACCATCAACCTTCTTGCTCTACACGCGGACTCAAAAAGTGGAATTATCAACACCTAGAGATGACGACATTGTCAAATTTAAGGCATATGAAAAAATCACGTTAAAAGTGCCTTTTGTGATGAAATGCCGACTTTGAAACCGTTAACAGAAAACTTCAAACATACGCGTCGGATCGAGATCAATCAAGCTACCTCGAAACTAGAAGCGTGCGGTTGTGGATTTCCATCACTCCTATGAAACATGCGCTGATAGTGCCAGGAACCAATGACAGTCAATCATATTTTATTACAGTGTATTGACACAGACCGCATACGGTCGAAATATTTTAATGTCAATAACATGTATAAACTGTTTAGGACAGTGTCGGATTCTAAACTTGTTTGCTTCTTTAATGAGATCAATATTCTTAATAAATTATAGATTTTTAAACTGTTTATTTAGTGAAGGTATACATTTTTAAACAGTTAAATATATTAACCGGTTTTCAATTATACTTCACATTATTTCAACCAGATAGTTTTGTTTTTATTTTTCTATATTTTACTCACATAGTTTAGTTTAACCTGATTAGGCTATATTCACATTAAACTTTGTATTCGGCGCCGTATGACCTGTCAAGTTTCGGTGTGCCGTAAAACCCAAATAATAAACAAATAAACAACTTTGGAAAAGTAACATGCATACCTTCTCACAGTTACAACACAAAAGCAAACACAAGTATAAGTTATACTAAAATTTTATTTATACAGTTGTAATATCATAGGAACGAAATAAATGAATCATGCATGACGAATGCATTTTCTAAAAAGCTATCACCATGGTCTTGATGGTTATCGCCGGCTTTTAAAACACTAATATGACTGCTTAGTGTATGATGAATAAAAGTTCAAAAGATATCACCATCATGTTTTTCATGATCATTCACATGATGATTGTTGAGTATTGGAGGAACATCTTACAAAATACTGCATACTGTCCTAGGTGAACTATGTGTTTGAGTAAAGCAAACAGCGGGCCTAGCATTTTATTGTGAGCAAAAAACTATGCACGTGGCTTTTTCAAAGCGCAGTCACTGAAACTATCATTGTAAATAGATTCATTTTTAACAAAAAATGTACTTGTATTTAATTAAAGAGCTAATACCCTTGATTACAATATTTATAAATAAAATTACAATATATATGTTGAATTTATAATTTTAGGTAGTGAGTAAACCAGTTTATAATGGCATATCGTAGAAAGGTATTTTTTTTAAATATAACCTTTCAATATCATGATTTGGCATTATGGATTACCGATTTGTTATGAAACTACATCAAAACACCTGTGGTTTACATTTAGTTTTCAAATTTAAAAATATTTTCTTATTCAATTCCACTTTCTGTGATGGTTTTCTATTTATGCATTGATATGCCCACAAACTGCATAAAAATCAGAATCCCATAGATATATTATTGAATTTATAATAATATACTTTATGTCTATTTTGTAAGCGTTCCAGAAAAAGAGCATTGATGTACAGTGAAATATTTTCTCTTCATGCCATTTTGTAGTATGACTCTTTTAGCATGGCCGTCTCCAACAGAAAAATAAGTTCAAGAAAAAAACATTCTCAGTCATCAGTCAATAAATCGTAGGGCCAAGTTAATGCAGATGTAAAGGTAAGGAGTTAAGATTTTTTTAATGATATTCTTTTTGTTTTTTAAGCCTGCCTATTTTCTTAATCGTTCCAGTTAATACATAAGTAATGCCAGATATAACTGATACTGTGTGCCACTGTTTCGTCTATCATGTTTATAAATTATTTGATGTTTTTTATGTCTTCAGTTTGATTGTTTAAGCTTGCCAATGGCAACTAATCAGTCTTTTGTTGTTGTTTTTAATTTTGCAACATTTGTAATTTATGTCATTTTTTCCAGATATCAGGCTGTAATAATATTGTTTTTTAAACAGTTTTCAGGAAGAAAACGAACAAATTATACCCCTTATAGAGGGCATATATGTCCTGTGTTGTGACGATGGCTATTCTCTGTTGAAAACTTTCTTTGGAAAATTGAAATGCTTTTTTTGTAAAAACAGTGGGTCATGTGAGCACACCATAACTGTTTTTAAGCAGTTGGATGCACAGGATAAATACTCTGACAGCCTTGATAAAATTTACACAGAACTGTATGCATATAAATAAAAAAAACCTTACCACCTAAAATGTTTATCTCACCAAAAAATTCCATTCTAAATGAACAATATTCAAACGAAAGCAACTGATTGATGGAGTGCTGCAAGTATTCCCAGGAGCTATTGTTGGTCAAGCTTTTGGAAATGATTTTCAAGGTGAAGCCGAACCACTGGAACAAACATGTTACTTTCTTACCAAGTATGAATGTGTTCCAACAAAAGGTAACAGCATTAACAATAATTAATAATATACACTGAAAACAAATATTAAATGTATAATAAAGTTTGGAATATCTTATCTTTATAAGCTATATTTCAATAAAAAGCTGTGCAGACATTTGATAATCTTAACATTTTAGACTGTAGATAAAACATTAGAAACATTATTTTTGTGCATTAACCAGTTAATAATTATCAAGTGTTTCATTCTTACGGCATCTGCAAACTATAAGAAACTTTCCGTAAACCTATTTTGACAAGTAAAAATAAACACAATATTTTCTTTTGTAGGACGGAGGAAGAAGTAGATGATGATCATCTTAAGGATGATTCAAATTGCAGTCCCCTTCCAGCTAAAAGGCGAAGGTATATACAAAGTTGCCTTTTCATTCATTTATATTTTTACAGCTCGAATATTGATTTCATATTGTTTATGGGGATAGGAATAAAAAAACGAATAAAAAAGAATATATACGTTGTAAACATTTAATTGAGTAAATTTATCGTGATTAAGTGTTCATTTTTCTTGTAATGTCCATATGCAAGGGAGTCCTTCCATCATTCAATAGATATCGTTTATCATCAAAACAAGACAAACCAACTTTAATGATTTTTATAGGTATATTCAATGGTTATGACTTCTTAGTGTATTCATCTGATAAACTGGTTAGAATTGAGAGTTACTTTTTTAAGTGGAAAGTGTTCAAGCATACAAATTATTTGTTTTACACCGACACTTGATTCTGCAGTCAGACAGCTTTACCCAGATATTGCTTACATTGTAGAGGTTATTGTTCACAACCTTTAAAAACATTCAATCACCAATAAGTTTGTTTTCTTCCAGATGTTTTAGTGGACAAGTGCAATCTGCATAATAAATGGAATTTAGCAAGATTGACAAGGAAAAATCTCATATTTACTTCATATTTTAACTATTTCATTAACATTTATATATGTTTCAGTGATCTTTTTGTATTTGGAATTGATTACTGTAGGATAACTTGATGGAAGGTGACCACACATTTGGGAAAACTACAAGAAGACATGTTCAGCTCACAGTGAAGAAAAAATGCCAGGCAAAGGTCAAGCTGAGACGAATCATAAAGTTCCCCGAGTACAAGATATCTATTACATTTAGTTTTGCTGTTAAACTGACCGTATTCATTTACTATTTTTTATTGGAAAAGAGCAATAATATATAGTACTGGTTTCGGATATGACCATCTTTATGTTTGATGTATTTGCGATTTTCACTGTTAACTGTTGGAAGGACTTAACATGGGAGTGTTTTTCGGGCCCTTTGGATCAAGGTCACTGTTACAAAATATTGACGAAAGCAGTTAAAACTGAATCTGTTTTGCTATTCATTAAAACCCCGGTTTTCTCACGTCATGATTCTTGTTCACTTTCTTTACGCCCGTTTAAAAAACGGGACGTATTATCGGAACACCTGCGGCGGGCGGCGTCCACAGGGTTTCTGCTCTCTAAGTCAAAGAGTTTTCATCCGGTCTTTATCAAACTTGGTGAATATGTTAGTGGGCATAATATCTCGACCAAGTTCTATAACCAGCCAGATCCCCAGGCACTCCTGAATTATGGCCCTTGAATTGTCCAAAATTGTCCCAAATTAGGGTTTCCGCTCTCTAAGTCAAAGAGTTTTCATCCGGTCTTTATCAAACTTGGTGAATGTGTTAGTGTGCATAATATCTCGACTCAATATCTCCACGCACGGGTTGCCCCATTTGACGATACAATATACGTTACCGCCCAAGTGGGTTTGGTACGGCTTGGCTTCTTTTAACGATACGTAATCCAACTGTCAACGAGGCATTCCCAGCGCATTAACGTTAAGCTGACTCCTTTCTTGGTCGGTATGTCGTTGTTTCACTCTCTTACGTCCACTCTCTTTTCACAGTTCCAGTCGCTGACGGTGACCTGTCTTCCGTTACTCAAGGCGAAACACGAACTGTTTTCCATAGTGATGCGAATGTCTAACTGATACAGAGGCAGCCGACGCTCCTCTTTTTAATACAACTTATGACGTCAGATGAGCTTGAAAGTGCTCAGAACAGTTACATTATGTTCAGTCATAAGGAATCATATCCACAAGAGTATAGAGCTCTGAAGAATGGAAAACCACTTCCAGCAAACAGTAAATTGCTAAAGTTGAATGTAAAACTGGATTCTGATGGAATTATGAGATGTGATACAAGATTGAAGTATGCAAAGTATTTGCTACACAGAACCAAGTTTCCAGTTGTACTTCCTCGAAAACATCGTGTGACGAAGCTCATTGTGAAACATTACCATGAACTTGGTGGACATTATGGTACCAATCGGACCTTAGCTGCATTATCGTCAAAATACTGGATTATATCTGGTCGAGAAGAAATTCGTGAGCTTGAACGAGAATGTACTGAATGTAAACTGTTAAAAGCTCAAACGAGTACACATATTATGGCACCGTTGCCTTCAACTAGAACTGAGATAACCTTACGCGCCTTCGCATATTGTGCAGTAGACTTTGGCGGTCCATTTCTGACTAAACAAGGCCGTGGAAAACCAAGACAGAAGAGATATTTGTGCCTATTTACATGTATGTCTAGCAGAGCCGTACATCTAGAAATGGCTACAAGCATGGACACTGACTCTTTCCTCAATACGTTTTATCGTATGACATGTAGAAGAGGAATACCGGTAGAGATGTACTCTGACAATAGTACAAATTTTGTCGGGGCTGATCGTGAGCTTAAAGAGCTGTACACGACGTAGCTCTTACCCGCTGTCGCATTAGACATACTAGATTAACTCATTCATATCTTTTAAAAAGAGAAGTTCAACCTGTATGTGTTCCTTGCCAGGAACCACTGACAGTCAACCATATTTTAATACAGTGTATCGACACAGACCACAATAATAACAATGTTCTAACATTTGATGAGCAAAAGAATTGTCATACTACTGATGTCCAACTTTGTTTTATAAATTTATTAAGTGAAGGTGTTGGTGTTCACCATGTGAACAATGTGATTAGAGAAGTGGCTTATTTATGTGAAAAGAATTAATAGATTGCGGACTAAAGAGAAAGCATGTCATATATGCAACTTAATGAGCAGTTGAAAGATAAACCTGACACAACGCTGCAAAGTGATGAAACAAGAAAGCATTGAGAATGTTTTTAAGTGTTTTCTGTAAGAGACTCGTCTGAGAAAACTTGAGTTTTAGGTTTAAAGGACATGCAAAATAAGAGTTCTGATAACTGTTTACAAACTCTTTAAAAAATCAGTCAGTGCACAAGCACCAACTCAGATCAAACTATACTGGCAAATATAAGAAACACAATATCAAACCGTGCGGAAACAGAGCGAAAATTACATCAGCTGCTAGAATCTTACAGAGAGGAGATACTACCAGCTTGTTATTCAAATTGGGAAAGTCTTTCGATAGCTGAACAGGAATCAATTTCCCGAATGAACATTTTTATTGGGTATTACATCGGCTTGTAAATTTTACTGAAGTTGCAGACAAAATTATTAAGACATTTGAAGACGGTGTGAAAGATGGTGATCTGGGTGCCGAAGCCCACCATGAAACAAAGAGTTGTGCAAGAAAAACTGAGAGCAGCAGCGTGAGGTTAGTTAGAACCGCTTCAAAAGCATTGGCTAGAGGTGGAGATAATAAAAGCGGTTGCTACGGAGAGCTTAGAACATTCCTGAATGAAAAGGATTAAGAACGTGGGAAAAAAGCAGTGCTTCTCGTCTAGAAAGATTTAGATATCTTCATTTTGAAAAAAAAATCAGTGGTCCATACTGTCTTGGTAGAACCATCGCTACAAAGAACTTTGACAGAATACCTTATTATATTTAAAGCTTACCTTATTTAAAAGTAACATTATTTATCAAATTGACATCATAACATATCAGCGCACGAATAAATGGTCATCGTAAAATATCAGCGCATGTTTGTTATACTGCTTTTTAATAGCAGCACATGAAACAATTCGCTGCTGTACGTGTATGAATAACTTCATCTGTGATGATCCTTTTATGTAGTTATATCTCTAAACATTTCGTATGCGGTCACATAAAAAAATACTAACGTTCAGGTTTATAAATTTATTTTTAGAATAAAGTAGAGTACATTGTGATATAAATTTCAAAGTAAGAAAAATAGAGCAATGGTAAAGTTATAGTCTGTATAAAAAGTGACCTCATTTCATAAGAAAACGTAAAACACAAAATAGGCATGTGTCAAGATAAAACTATGAAAAGTAGTTATAAAAAAATATATAAAATTGTTAAAAAATCCCAACACTTATTAATGTGCTTATCTAAAGCTATTGTCTATAGTATATATTTGAAAAGTTCCTTTTATCGTATGTTTTCCATTCGTCCGTCTTTATCTTGCTCTCGCGACAACCGTACATCATTAAGTTTGTACGTATCGATCAGTTGTGCTGGCACGTCAATGTCACGCATTGCTTCATCCCATTCGCTAGAATATCCGGCTCGTCTATTTCACGTCTTTGGAAACATTGGTTAGCAATCTGGCTTATTATGACAAAGATGAAATTAACACGGAACCATTTAAACATTTTCAGAGTGAAATTCATACACATACAGAACTTTTGTTAAGGAAAGGAGTCTTTCCTTATAAATATATGTCATCTTGGAAAAAGTTTGAGGAAAATCAACTCCCTATCATCAACGAGTTCCATTCTTCATTAACTGTTTAAACAGTATCACCAGAGGATTATGACCATGCAAAATTCGTATTTGAAACTTGTAAATGTAAAACGCTTGGAGATTATCACGATCTCTACTTAAAAAACAGACGTACTATTGTTAGCGGATGTATTTGAAACATTTTTGAAATATGTCACAAAAGTTCTATGATTCAAATCCCTGCCACTTTTACCCCAGTCCTGGGTTGAGTTGGCAAGCCATGTTGAAAAAATCAGGAGTCAATTTGAGCTTTCAGGACCTCTCCTGTAGAGAGCCTTTACGTTGAAGCTAATGAGCCATCATTATACCTTAGACGAGAGAAACTTGCGCTTCAGTTCATAACCAAAGTTAAGTCTAATCCTAAAAATCCAGCACATAGTGTTATTTTCAATCCTAAATATGAACACTTGTACGAGCGTAAACCAAAGGCAACTAAGCCGTTTGGTTTACGAATGCTAGAAATTATTCAATCGTCACAACTGAATTTAAATCAAGTAATAGAAAATAATGTTTTAGAATTTCCACCATGGCAACTTAAAACTCCCGAAGTCGATTTAACTCTCTGTACAAATAATAAGTCAAAAACAGACCCTCTCGTACTTCGCTCAAATTTTATCGAACTGCGCGACAAGAAATACTCTAACTACTTTGAAATATATACTGATGGCTCAAAAGCAGATTCATATGTCGGCTGTGCTTCCGTAAGCAAAAATCATTGTTTAAAACAAAAATTACCCCCCGAATCGTCCATTTTTACAGCCGAAATTCAGGCTGTTAATCTTTCTCTTGACTTTATTTCTGATCATCATGGCGATAAATTTGTAATATTCACTGACTCTTTGTCGGTATTACAGTCTATTAAAAACCTCAACTTTTCCAACCCTCACATTAGAGATTTACTTTTGAAACTTAATGAACTTTCTCCTAATAAGAATATTGTTTTCTGTTGGTTACCTAGTCATGTAGGCATCCGAGGAAACGAGGATGCAGATAAGAGTGCAAAATCTGCCTCAGCCCTTACTGAGACAGATCTTTGCATCCCCCACACAGATTTTAAACCACTTATCAATCGGTATGTTTTAACCAAATGGCAAACAAGTTGGGATAATACTGTAAATAACAAATTACACACCATAAAACCTAACGTCGGTGCCAATATCTCTACTTGCAGAGAAAGTAGGCGGGAAGACGTAGCTCTGACCCGCTGTCGCATTGGACATACTAGGTTAACTCATTCATATCTTTTAAAAAGAGAAGTTCAACCTGAATGTGTACCTTGCCAGGAACCTCTTACAGTTAATCATATATTAGTACATTGTATTGACACAGATCATGTTCGATCTAAATATTTTAATGTCAATAATATACACGAACTGTTTAAGATGGTATCCGATGCTAAACTTGTTTGCTTCCTAACCGAGATTGGTATTCTTAGTAAGCTATAAATTTTTAAACTGTTTATTATGCTAACGTTATACATTTTAACTGTTTAATATATTAACTTGTTTTTCGTTTGTCATTCACATTTTTAACCAGATAGATTTTTATTTCTACTCACGTATTTTAGTTTTAACGTGATTATACTCTCATGTCGTTAAACTTTAATGTATTCGGCGCCGTATGACCTATCAAGTGTCGGTGCGCCGTAAAACCCAAAAAACAAAACAAAACATCAGGAGTCAATTTACAGCTCCTGACTGACATAGATCAAGTTTTATTCATTGAAAAGGGAATTCGCGGAGGTGTAAGTCAAATTTCAAATCGGTACAAGAAAGCAAATAACCCCTATCTAAATGATTATGATTCAAACAAAGAAACGTCTTATTTAGCATATTATGATGTCAACAATCTGTACGGATTTAGTATGACACAACCTTTACCGGTAGGATATTTTAAGTTTCTTTCATCAGAAGAACTTCAGTGTTTTAATGTACAAAACATACCTGAGGGTGGACCGAAGGGTTACATTTTAGAGGTAAATATAGAATACCCATCAGAATTACATGATAGTCATAACGACTATCCATAAGCCCCCGAACGTAAAGGTATCACAAATGAAAAACTATCACCACATGCTCAGAAGTTGTGGAAAAAATCCATAATTCTACTCATCTTCCACCCAGAGCAAATATTGAAAAGTTACTTACCACTCTGGAGGATAAATCCAATTACATCGTTCACTTTCGAAATCTTCATTCATTCATTCATTCATTCAAAAACTCAAGAAAATACACCGAGTGATGGAGTTTCATCAAGAACCCTTCATGAAGAGTTATGTTGAATTCAACACACAGGTGAGGCAAACAGCTAGATCAACCTTTGAAAAAAACTTCAAGCTGATGAGTAATTCAGTATTTGGTACGTATATTTCAATGAATTATTACTGATTTACTAAAACATGAATAACATTTTAAATGCTAGCAAATAATTTATATTCCTATGAATTTGAATAATGTTTTAGATTAAATTTAGATACTTATATTAAAATGCTTATATCCTTTATGATTGAGAAAAATATTTTAGATCTAAGATCATATTTAAATGCTTGCAGTCTTTATTTTATCATATATCCACTTAACTCTCAATTCTAATCAGTTTTTTCTTATATATTTTTTCAGGAAAGACGATGGAAAATTTACGAAAACATAGATCTGTGGAGCTGGTGCATACAGAAAAACGGCTGCAGAAGTTGTCCGCAAAGTCTACATACAAGCTTCATAGATTTTTTTCAAATGAACTTGTTGGTGTAGAGTTGAGTAGACTGAAGGTGAAGCTAAACAAACCTATTTACGTGGGGATGACAATCTTAGACTTATCAAAACATACCATGTATGATTTTCATTACAACCACTTAAAATCGGTGGGAAAGAGCGTTCAATTGCAGATGACAGACACCGACTCATTTCTGTTCAGTTGTGAAACGAACGATTTGTTTCAAGATATGCATGTTAACTCGCATTGGTTTGACACTTCAGATTTTCCCAAAGATCACTTTCTTTTTAACAATGTAAATAAAAAAGTGATGGGAAAAATGAAAAGTGAAACGAATGAGCAATGTATTTCAGAATATTGTGGGTTAAGATCTAAGATGTATGCATTCAAATGTAACCAAATGGAATCTAAAAGAGCGAAAGGAATATCAACAGTTTTTGTTAAAAACGAACTAACTCTTCAACATTATAAAATTGTCTTAATCAATGAGAATTCTATATCAGCACAGATGAATACACTAAGAAGTTATAACCATAAAATATACCTAGAAACAATCAATATAGTTGGTTTGTCTTGTTTTGATGATAAACGATATCTATTAGATGATGGAATAAGCTCCCTTGCATATGGACATTACAAGATAAAATGAACACTTCATTATTACAATATTTATTATATTGTTTTTATACAAATGTAAACTTTATTGTTTCTTTTTTACTGTTGTAGGGTGACCTGAAAGTGAAAAAAAAATCTTGATTTTAGTTGCTAGTGATTGTGAGTATATTGTATCTATTAAAAATTGTTTTCTGTTATTCAAATTAAGATGTGTGTATGTGTGTGTGTATGTGTGTGAATTCCTTACTGTACATGTGATATTAAAACAGTATTATATTCTGTTAATGTGATTTTTATCATTATTCAACAGCAATAAAAGTATCTCGTATTTAAATGTTGTTTATATATATATATATATATATATATATATATATATATATATATATATATATATATATATATCCATATTATAATGCAAACTTACGGGGATAGCGAAGAAGATTTCTTCCCCGCCATCATCATCATGTAGCACCCATTGCATATTCTAAAAAGAATAAAAAATCCAGATAATAGTTTATTTTCTAAATAAAATACTTTCAATAATTTTCATAGCATAAAACATTGTTCTAAAATGTCTTAGAAAACATACCTCTGATGCTGTTGCCGATGCCGATGCTGTTGATTGCGCTGGTACTGGCGCAAGCACCGGTGTTGTTGATGCTATCAGTGCTGGCATTATGGATGCCATCATTTCAACTATCTCCTCCACCTCCGAGAGGTGGAGGGAGATAGATTTATCCTTTTTTTTTTGTCGTATATGTGGAACCCTGTTGATCCACGAAAGGGGGTCATATTAACCTCCTTATCCCTTCCTAATTTAAAAAAGATTTTCAATAGTTTTCCGTCGTAGGATCTTTTTTCCAGGAACGCCATTGTGAGTTGGTTGCGAATGTGCTGTAGAGATTCTCTAGGACCCTTTATAAAGGACCTTTAAGGTCCAGTACGATTCATGTAAAAATGTTCAGCCAATGATGGGTCTGAAACCGGGGTATTTGATGCAGTAGATGGTGCCGGGCTTGAGCGGCTGTATCCTGCAGGTCTCTGCAGCCAGGCCTCAACATCCCGGGTTCGATCTTGTAATTTTCGCAAGACCATCAGTTTTTTTTAAGCGAACTGATAGCTCTGTCCACTTCGGACAGTCCTTGCATGAAGACACCTCCTCGGGTTCGTTCCCTTCTTAACTCCCGTTGCAAGGTTTGATGGTAATCATCCACCACTGCAATGTGGTGACGTTGCAGGTGCTCATAGAGAGTGAGAAGTCTGTCTATTGGTAGCGGGTTTGGTGAAAGATAATTCATTATGATTACTAAGGTGTTGGAAGCAGTATAAGAGTTGAAAGCAACTATGACGTTGATTTCAGTACCTAGGCTTTTATTGGTAACTGAGGACTGCTAAGTAATCAAGTGGTACTTAAAGTTAATGAGTTTTGAGGGATGACTTTTATTCATTTTTTGCTGACGACATTAGTTCTTACAAGTTAAATGTAAACTTGTCAATTTAAGTGTTTTTATGTAACGTAATTACCTGTTCTTATCACTAAATTTTATAAAAATGGGTCAGCATACTTTTATTCACACGCACGGTTATGTTTGAATGTCTTTTTGATATTCCTTTTAAAATGATAAAATTAAATTTGATATTTATGTCGCTAGGAGAAGTAATCTCAACGAAACATTAACATTCATATTATCAGATGAACCAGTTCAAGACAAGCTAATGCTTAAATAACATACTTTAAGCGAACAAAGTGTAAAAGTACACGTAGACATTTAAGGTAAACTTGTATAAGATGCATCTTTAATATTAAACAAATAAATCTATGAACTAAGTAGAGGAGGATTTTTTTTATATAAGTTTCATTATACAGTAAAAAAAGTGCATTGGTATATGGGGTCTGTAACTGAGTTCCACCTGTACATCATTTCTTCTGACAAAGGCTGTGAATGTGGTTGTAAATACTCATTTTCAACTGAATGGAAGGAATTCAGTTTTATTTCTCCTATCTGATCCATTTCAGTAATGTTTGTTGACACATCTTGACCAAGTAATACTCTTACTTCAGTAGTCCCACCTGAACAAAAACTGAAATCATCTGAGTGACTACTATCATCAATGCTCAAATCCATTTGTAAACAATGGTTATCCAAGGCTCTAACCATAGGATCTGGATGTGCTGCTGCACATTTGGAGTTAGTGCATATTGGAGTTTGTATCTTTTTAAGTTTTGAGTTAAAGCATCTTTCTGCTATGAAATTTATAAAGCAATAGTACTGTTGTAATTATAAAACAAAACAACAGTCCAGTCATACAATACAAAGGGGGGACGATAAACCCAATAAACAAACAATACAAAGGGATAATCATACTGACAGTAGCAAACTCTAAAGGTAATTTTGTTGTAGTATACATACTTGTGAAAAGGAATGTTTTATTGTCAGCTGAACTATCGGCAACAGGATCAGAGGAAGCTGTGGATGTCAGCGCAGTGGTTGCCATGCGAGTGGTAGGGGTGGTGGGTGATAGGGTAGCGGTTGCGATGTAGGTTGTAGGGGTGGATGATAGTGCAGTGGTTGAGATGCTAGTGATAGGGGTGGTGGGTGACAGGGTAGTGGTTGTGATGCAAGTTGTAGGGGTGGTGACTGACAGGGTTGTGAAGCTGGCGGTAGGTTGCGTAACTCTGTCATTCTGGAAAAGAAAAAAAAAATGACTGACACATGTTAAGATATAAAAATATCGTATTGTAGTGGTAGCAGGTGTTTAAATGATACTCTGAAAATAAGAATACTACAAAAACATTTTCGTTGATTGCAGACTGCTTTAGATTTACATTGTAAAAAATATTATTAGATCTAAAAACATTTTTCACGGTACTCGATTTCCTGGGATAAAAGAAACAAAAACACTCCTGCTGTGTGTAGGTTCTATTTAACCATAAACCTACAAAAAAATACCTAAGGAATCAGATCTCATAGGTACTATTTTTTATTTACAATGTATATCTACTTTCATGAGAGTTAAAGGTAAAAAAGTACCTTAGGCTGAGGGCAGGGTTTCCTTTCACCATTTACATGGACTTCGATCTCCTGTTTCATATAAATACTTCTACATATGTCTGTTGTTTTAACTGGCTCGTTAAAGAAAACTTCTGTCAGTGAAGGCAGATCCATTAGATCCACTAAGGACCCAGGTGGAAATCTGTTTACTTCCAATCTATTGAAATCTTGTCCACATGGCAGCACTCAGTAACAGTTCTTTAATTCCAAATCTCCCAGGTTGAACTTCCCTCCATCACAATTAGGTCTGTATGGTTCACAATCCGCATAAACCACATTTGCGAACAAAGCCAAAATTGCCAAACAAACGATCTGCATCATTTCTCACTTCATCGCTTTAATGGTCAGTAATAAACAGTTCAGTTTAATCCTGTCAGTAACACTCGAAAGAGGAGTAGACAGTATTCAGAGATAGATAGATGGTAGAACAAACTAATCCTTTGATCTTTGATCTCACGTGAGCACAATGTTCGATATTTAGGATGTTACACGTACAGTCTACAACTTTAAAAAAAAAATACACAAGCATCTAGAAAAATGTTTTTTACATTGTCATATGGAATTCAAACAGATAATATATTTTTATAGATCTACATGTTGCAATTGCATCTTCGGTAAATATATTTTCAATTGTGCATTATGATTACTATAACTTTAATACCTCGGGCCTCGAAAAGATAACGGGTCTTTTCACGGTATCTGTAACCTTTTAGTTTCCAATATATATATATGAATATATATATATATATATATATATATATATATATATATATATATATATATATATATATATATATATATATATATATATATATATGAACACTAACAAATCAACATACAAAAAAACAGCAACAACAATAACAGCAACAACAAAAAACAGCAACGCATATTAAGACTTCTATGCGGTAAGTGTATATTGCTGAACAGGAATCAATTTCCCAAATGAACAATTTTTATTGGGTATTACATCGGCCTGTAAATTTTACTGAAGTTGCAGACAAAATTATTAAGAAATTTGAAGACCGTGTGAAAGATGGGTGATCTGGGTGCCGAAGCCCACCATGAAACATAGTTATGCAAGAAAAACTGAGAGCAGCAGAATGAGGTTAGTTGGAACCGCTTCAAAAGCATTGGCTTGAGGTGGAGATGATAAAATCGGTTGCTACGGAGAGCTTAGAACATTTCTAAATGAAAAGGATTAAGAACGTGGGAAAAAAAGAGCAGTGCTTCTTGTCTAGAAAGATTTAGATATCTTCATTTTGAAAAAATCAGTGGTCCATACATTCATCATAAATCAACCTGTCGATATAGGATATCGACAGGTTGATATATGTTGAAAGTATCGTCAGTTTAGAGACTTCGAGCCATTATGGTGAACGAAAACCACGCACAAGTGTCTTGGTAAAACCATCGCTACAAAGAACTTTGACGGAATACCGTATAATATTTAAAGCTTACCTTATTTAAAAGTTTACCTTACTTAAAAAGTAACATTATTTATCAAATTGGCATCATAACATATCAGCGCACGAATAAATGGTCATCGTAAAATATCAGCGCATGTTTGTTATACTGTTTTTTAATATCAGCACATGAAACTATTCGCTGTACGTGTTATTCCTTTTATGTAGCTATATTTCTAAACATTTCGTATGTGGTCAAATAAAAAAAAATACTAACGTTCAGGTTTATAAATTTATTTTGAGAATAAAGCAGAGTACAATGTGATATAAATTTCAAAGTAAGAAAAATAGAGCAATGGTTAAGTTATAGTCTGTAAAAAAAAGTGACATCAAAACGTGAAACACAAAATAGGCATGTGTCGAGATAATACTATGAAAAGTAGTAATAAACATATAAAATAATGGAAAAATTCCAACACTATTATGCTTATCTAAAGCTATTTTCTAAAGTATATTTTTGAAAAGTCGTTCTTTTTATCGTATGTTTTCCATTCGTCACTCTTTATCTTGCTCTCGCGACATCTGCATATCACAAGTTTGAACGTATCGATCAGTTGTGCTGGAACGTCAATGTCAAATTCCAATTTTTGCTTCATCTACAACCTTCAACAAGTGAATCCGAACACAGCTTGGTTACCACTGAATGCATTTTTTTCAAGAACGTCTTTAGAATAGAAAAAAATCAAAATAAGACTAATGACATTTCATTCAAATTCATGTCTAAAATTTGCTTTAGAATTTCATTTGAGTTAAACAATTTTATATCACGCACGGCATTGATAAAATGCTATTTGATTGTCGTAATGATGAGAACAATACGTCTCCGCAAAGACGCCGCTTAGCACTTCTATCGGAAACTGGGCAGATTCGTTATAGCCTTCTACTGTTTACTCCGGTTGTTGCTCTCCCACGTTATCATCAAACGGACTGGCGTGAGCATCGTCTCCTTGTAATACGGATGGAAAGTCAAAAGATGTCGTTTATTTACCAATTCCAAATGCCGAGATTATGTGGAACAATGTCCGGTTCGGAAACGTCTTCAAAAAGTTCCCTTTTAACTGAATTAGTCTCTATCGACGCAGTTGTTGTAAACTCCTGACTCGACTTTAAGTTGCTGCAGCTTTCCATGATGATATTTTTATGATCGTGACTCCTTTTTTTCAGTGAATCACCCTGAATTACGAAATGATCGTATTCCTTTTTATGGCGTTTTCAATATCTGCTGAATATATTGATCATGAGTCACGTTTTTAGTCACTCGTGTTCTACAATTTTTCTTTGTAAAATGAATGAATGGCGAAGAAAATTTCCTCGCCCTCTTCCCAAGCCTCGAGGTCGCTTTCGGACTGAAAAGAGAAGTATTATGCTATGTAACAATATATAATTTTGTACAGCGTTTATATATATATTTGTGGTGATATATGTTTTTTGAGGAAAATGGAATGTATTTAGGGTTTTATATTATTCACATTGTTTTAAAATCTTACCAATTCCCAGGTTATTGCTGGGTGCTGGGGAGGTTGTGGAGGAGTTATCGGCTCCAGGGTTGGCAAGCTTGATGCAGTGGATGTCTAAATGGTCAAGATATATATAAAAAAGAAACAACGTGTATTTAATTATAAATTATGATATTCTGATCAATTGTATATAGTCTTTATTGTATGAAGAAATGTGTATGCCATTTGAACAAGTTGTATAATTGTACTGTATTGTATAAGGATTCAACTCACCTTTGCTGGTGTTAACACCAGTGGCGACATCAGTGGTGCCGGTGTCGTCATCGATGGTGCCGGTGTCGACATCATTTTTGCCGCTGGCGACATCAGTGGTGCCGCTGGCGACAACGGTGGTGGTTTGGTTCGATGGTTCGGACTGTAATAAAGAATATGTTATAATTATATATATATGTATTAAAACGTGAATCGTATTACACGTGTTCTTCATAATTTACATTCCAACCTAATGTACATAATAGCAAAATTGATAAAACCAATTTCGACAAATATCTACATGAATTGACATAGTAATATTAAAAATAACTTTAAAGATATCATTAAAGTTGTAAACAACTATTTTAAGGAAATGTAATCATTTAACAATTCTGGTAAACGTACTTATTACGTTCCTAAAAATGCAATTGCTGTTTTATGTGTGGCCAATATTTGGATGAAACATGAAAATGTATACCCGTACAAGCATTGAAAAAGATAAAATAACAAACCACCCTTCCAATAAAAATAGATATAGATATAATAAAAAATAGATATAAATAAAACACGAAAGTTATAGCAGAGTGGATGGAGTTATAATTAAACTTGTGGACGTTGATTGTAACACCGCAGGTCAGCCGAACATTATGGGCATGAAACTAAAGAAACTTACCTGGGATCTTACGTAAAACACATCCTCATATCCTTTTGCTTCTTTTAGAAGATTAATTCATTAACTTCACTCATGTTGAATGAAATCGACTTAGACTTTCCGTAATTGAATGATCCGTCTCGGCGATCACAGTTTTTTCATGTCACTGATATGGACATACGTTAATCCTTGAAACGGAGTGAGACATATTTATTTACTTCTCCCAAATTTAGTGTAAGCTCTTGTGAGCTGATTTTCATACTTTCGATTTTCCTGGAAAGCCATTAAAGAAATAAATATAGATAAAATAAAATAAATAGATATAGATATAAATAAAACACAAAAGTTATAGCAGGTCAGCTAAAGTTATAATTAAATAAAACACAAGTTATAGCAGGTCAGCTGAAGTTATAATTAAACTTGTGAACGTTGATTGTAACAATGCAGGTCAGCCGAAAATTATGGGCATGAAACGTATCTTACGTAAAAATACATCCTCATATCCTTTTGCTTCTTTTAGAAGATTAATTCATAAACTTAATTCACGTTGAATGAAACCGACTTAGACTTTCCGTAATTGAATGATCCGTCTCGGTGATAACAGTTTTTCATGTCACTGATATGGACATACGTTAATCCTTGAAACGGAGTGAGACATATTTCTTTACTTCTTTAAAATTTAGTATAAGCTCTTGGGAGCTGATTTTCATAATTTCGTTTTTTCCTCGAAAGCCATAATTAGTATTACTTAAGAATATGGTGATCGAGTGTCGTTAAGCAAGACAACAAAATTGCGAACGCAATATTCGCATGAGGCAGGGGTTCTACTTTTTATACCTAAACGTTTGGGTTTTCATGTCCATTACTATTGGTCATTGGCGGAGTTTTAAAATAAAAAGAAAGAAAAATTCTTAAATTCAACATGTCAATCATTTTATAAATTAACAACATTCGTATTCCTGTCGTCAGGGAGACGAAATTTCCTGGTGTCATATTTGACAGTAAATTATCTTTTATACCACATATTAAATATGTAAAATCTAAATGTATTAAATCTCTTAACCTGTTGAAATTTTTATCCCATACCGACTGGGGAGCTGATAGAAAAGTTTTATTGCAACTTTATAGATCACTAGTAAGATCGAAATTAGATTACGCTAGTATTGTTTACGGCTCTGCCAGGAGATCATATCTCCAGATGCTTGACGTTGTCCACAACCAGGGACTCCGTCTGTCCCTTGGAGCTTTCAGGACCTCTCCTGTAGAAAGCCTTTCCGTTGAAGCTAATGAGCCATCATTATACCTTAGACGAGAGAAACTTGCGCTTCAGTTCATAACAAAAGTTAAGTCTAATCCTAAAAATCCAGCACATAGTGTTATTTTCAATCCTAAATATGAACACTTGTACGAGCGTAAACCAAAGGCAATTAAACCTTTTGGTTTGCGAATGTTAGAAATCGTACACTCATCACACGTTAATTTAAATCAAATTATGGAAAATAATGTCTTGGAATTACCACCATGGCAACTGAAAACTCCCGAAGTCGATTTAACTCTCTGTACAAATAATAAGTCAAAACAGACCTTCTCGTACTTCGCTCAAATTTTAACGAACTGTGCGACAAGAAAGACTACCTCGAAATATATACTGATGGCTCAAAAGCTGATTCATATGTCGGCTGTGCTTCCGTTAGTGAAATTAATTGTTTTAAACAAAAACTACCACCCGACTCGTCCATTTTTACAGCCGAAATTCAGGCTGTTAACCTTTCACTTGATTTCATCTCGAATCATTCTGGCGATAAATTTGTAGTGTTTACTGACTCTTTGTCGGTATTGCAGTCTATTAAAAATCTTAATTTTTCCACCCCCCTCATTAGAGAATTATTTTCAAAACTTAGTAAAGTTTGTCTTATTAAAAATATTGTTTTCTGTTGGCTACCTAGTCATGTAGGCATCCGAGGAAACGATGATGCAGATAAGAGTGCAAAATCTGCCTCAGCCCTTACTGAGACAGACTTTTGCATCCCACACAGAGATTTTAAGCCACTTATCAATCGATATATTTTAACAAAATGGCAAACAAGTTGGGACCATACTATTTATAACAAGTTACACGCAATTAAACCTAACGTCGGTACCAATATCTCTATTTGCAGAGAAAGTAGGCGGAAAGACGTAGCTCTTACCCGCTGTCGCATTGGACATACTAGACTAACTCATTTATATCTCTTAAAGAGAGAAGTTCAAGCTGAATGTGTTCCTTGCCAGGAACCACTGACAGTTATTCATATATTATTACATTGTATTGACACAGGCCATATTCGGTCTAAATATTTTAATGTCAATAACATGCACGAACTTTTCAAGACAATATCCGATGCTAAACTTGTTTGCTTCCTGACTGAGATTGGTATACCTAATAAGTTATAAAATTTTACACTATTTATTATTCTAACGTTGTACATTTTTAACTGTTTAATATGTTTACCTGTTTTCACTTATAACTCACACTTTTAACCAGATAGATTTTTATTTCTACTCACATAGTTTTAACCTGATTATATTCTTTTTTTCGTTAATCTTCAATGTATTCGGCGCCGTATGAACTATCGGGTGTCGGAGTGCCGTAAAACCCAAAATACAAATACCTGCGTCAAATCCAATAATTATATGATAATTGCAGATATCTTTAGATAAAAGACAAGATCTAACTCTTGGAATCGCCGAAGTTTTCAATCAGATATGAAGTTTAAGAGCGTTATTTTCTCAAACTTCCGGTAAATCGCAACTTTAAATTAAAGACGACCGACTGTTTTAAAGATTACCATAAAATAACTTGATGAGGTCAATATTTTTTCTTTAATAATTTGAAATGTGTTAATGTCGATATTATCAATCTTACGTGTTCTTCAGATTTCAGTCATTTTCACTCTTTTCTGAAGTATTTCTTCTCATACCGTGTTAAAAAATACATGGTTGTGTAAAGCACTTTCTGTGCTACAAGAATGTGAAAATATCCTTTCAGAGTATTTCCAAAATGACATGTTTATTGTGTTGTGTATACAACCATCCCCGATATCTTCCACTGACCGGTAATCCACACCAGATGTGTCTAGGCATGAGGGGCAGATAAGACCCCCACCAGTTGTAGGGGATAACTGGAGAAATGCTGGAGAAACTTACAGAGGGGTGAGTCTTGTGGCCGATGACTGCTGACTACGTAATGGCTGAGACTTAGCAAGCATTGAACAGAAAAGGTAAGTTTCAGTGTGGATATTACCCCATGGTAGAGGATTAACCGAGAAAGAATTTTGGGCCAAAGTCTGAATAATGCTCATATAACGGAAAAGTTCTGAACTCAGAATAGGGTATTTCCCACAAAATATATCGGCATATAGCTGGAAATCGTGGCACCATGTGAGGTTTGAGGTAATCTTGTTTGCAGAATTAGTTTGTACTGATGTGGTGATTTAGTTTGCTGATTTTTTATAGTTGTTGTCTCAAAGATAGCTGACTTAAACAGTAGTGCAGGACGGTCAATATATTGTTGATTGTAAATTTTTTGCCTGGTGGCCTTGTCGTCAACAGGAGGGTGAACTGTAGAGAAGGCACCCGGGTCTACAACCTCACCCACTTCTGGTAGTCCCTGGCCATCATCGATCGATAAAGATGAACACGGGTCGTCCAGGTCTGATGGAAGGTTCAGGGTTGCTTACGGTTCAGTCTCCATCTCAGGATGGTCGGTCTCTAACTGAGGTGGTGTGTTCGTTTCTTTCTGGGGCAGCAGGCCCTGGATCTCCTCCAGCAGCCCTGCATCACTTGAAATGGCCCTTGCAAATAACTGCGTTAATCGTTGATTTCTACATTAAAATATTTAAGCATGTAGATTTGGTTTGGTTTTTTCTTTGCCTGTTTTCGTTTGCCTGTCTTAGAAGTAGTTGGTTTTTGCTTCGGCATACTGAAACAAAACAGTAGGGAAAACAAACAAGTCGCAAAGAAACAGTTGTAAGATTATTTATGTGTCAACATCCCTATAGATGATTGCATCATATATGGAAGAATGGTGGGCAAACATAATTTAGTATTAACTTATCACGAACCCAAACCTTAATCAGCTACGTATAGGAACAGCAGAGAACATGATTTTCAAGCATGAAATGATTGAGGCGTTATCAATGACTGAATATTAAGTATTAAGCTTGGTCATATGATGACCAAAACAGATGCCATTAAGAGCATACATATCATATCCGTAAGGTGGCCGACATATGAAATAATAAATGTTACCAGATACTGGTACAAACCTAAAATAAGGGTAATATGATGTCGTGTGATAGACCTTTACCACACAATTAGGTCATATAATGATCCCTATAAGTATAATTGCAGAATAGTATTAGCTCAATACACAAAGTAGGGACAATGGGTCATATAATGATCCCCATGCATAAGAATGCATAAGATAGTCATATAATGACTTAATACATTAAGATGGGCCATATAATGACCATCACACAGTAGGGACATACAATAATCCCTTTGTTAAAAATTGTGTAAAACATGATTTTTATTCAGAGAGTTGGGTCATATAATGATCCCCATGCATAAGAATGCATAAGATAGTAATTAATTCATAATGATGGATCATATAATGATCATCATCCACATTATTGTATGAGAATGGCCACATACTGGTCCATACTTAAATTGCAAGCGAGAATGAGACAAACAAGTGAAAAGTGTATTAAGACATAAACTTTCTCACTTTATGGTAAGATAGTTTGGGATAATGTTATTGATATGTTCAATAACTAACAATTTGTAATACCAAAATGTGTACAAACATACATGATGAGGGGGTATGTGGTACTCCTGACTTCTTAGTAGGGTCTGTAAGCAGCTCAAGTGTTGCAGTGACCTGATGATTTACCACATATTTATTCTATCGTGAGTTATGGTGTGAAGGAGCGATGAATCTGAAATTATAGTATACTTATGACACGTGAAATAGCTGGCTATCAATCTTTCAATTAGTGTAGGACTTACAGAGCGGACACGACATATTGTCTAATACTTGATTGTATGTAAATTTGAAGACTTAAAAGGGGCATAACTTTGTCAAAATGCAATACAGAGTTATGAAACTTGACCTGAATATCCTAATTGTGACACTTCATATATATATTAAGTTTCAAGCAAATACTTTTTCTAGTTTCAAAAATATTTAAATACATGTTAAAATTAAAGAATATTTTCTCAGTCAATTTTTGACCTTCAAGTGTGACCTTGACCTTAAGCCGGCAAAAGAGTAACATGAATTCTGCACATCCCCTTGTTGAGATGAACATTTGAGCCAAGATTAAAGAGCTGGTGTAGGCAAAACTGCTGTTACAAAATGCATTTATCAAGCTTTGTTAAAGTAATTCAATCATAAAAGAAGTGAAAATCCAGATAGTGAAAAGCTGCTGTTGTGCGCTCCAACTGGTAAGGCTGCCCATAATATCGGAGGGAAAACAATTCATGCAGCATTTTGTATACCAGCAAATCAAGGTTTTCACTTCAAACCTATTGATATGCAGCAATTGACTAGTATGAGGGCTTGTTACCATGATTTGAAAGTTGTAATTATTGATGAAATTTCCATGGTTGGTCGAAGCATGCTCAAATTAATTAACTTAAGGTTGCAAGAAGTAATGGGTAGTACCAGGCCTTTTGGTAATGTCAGTATTCTGGCTGTTGGAGATTTATATCAGTTAAAACCTGTAATGGATTCATGGGTATTTTCACAGGTGTTCAAGACTCCTCAGCTACAAAGCTTGGCAACAAATCTGTGGGTCGATCTATTTGTATTCTTTGAATTGAAAGTTGTTATGAGACAGAAAGATGATCAAGCATTTGCAGAACTGTTAAACAGGTTGAGAAAAGGTCTGCATACTGAGGAAGACTTGCATGTTTTGAGAAGTCGCCAAGTTGAGAGTTTAACTGAGAGCTGTGTTACCAAGGAGTTGTCACATCTTTTCTGTACAAAAGAGAATGCAAACAATCATAACCAGTCAGTAATTGCAGACATTGCACTATCAAATAAAGTTAGTATTAAGGCTATTGATGACATTTCTGGTGAACTGAGTCAAACAATGCGACAGATGGTGATTTCTAAAATACCAGATGATCCAAGCAAGACAATGGGTCTACAAAAATATCTTACACTTGGTATTGACTTGCCTGCTGAAATATGTTTGAATGTTGATACAAGTGATGGTCTAACTAATGGTGCATCATGCATAATTAAGAAGTTTGACTTCAGGGTTCCTTATTCCTTACGATGTAGCATTGTTTGGGTTGAATTTCATGATGAATCAATAGGAAGAAAGTGGCGCCTTCAGTACAAGCATTTATATTGCCAGGATATACCCTTGACCTGCACACCAATCCTTGAGACATGTAGAAAGTTCACATTTCAGTATTACAAAACCTACTTGATAGCTCGTCGTCAATTTCCTCTATATATTTCTGCTGGAAAAACAATTCACAAAGCCCAGGGATCAACAATGAAGGCAGCTGTAATGCATTTTGGAACAAGGAAGAATGATCATATCCATTATGTAGGGCTTAGCAGGGTGACAAACTTGTCAGGTGTTCACATATTGAAACTGAATTCTTCTAAAATAAGCATTTCACCTGAGGTTGAAGCAGAAATGGACAGGTTGAGAAATGAAAAAGGCATAAATGATAATAAACCCAGTCTGAAATCTTTTGATGCCTGCAAGCTGAAAGTCTGTTTTCATAATTGCAGGTCTTTAAGAAAACACTTCCATGATTTTTCACAAGAAAGTAATCTATTGTCAGCTGATGTTATTGGCTTAGCAGAGACTAGACTGCCAGATGAAGGAAGGGTTGGTTATGAAATTGATGGGTTTGAAATGTTCACTACTGTTTCTAAGCAAGCTTCACATGGCCTAGCAGTTTACTACAAAAGTACTTTGTTGTTCAAATATTATGTTTCAAGGACTGTGTGTGACATAGAATATGTCTTTTTTAGCCTTTCAAAAGTTGTGATAATCATAGGTTATGTCTATTGCCCTCCTCAAAGAGCAACTGTTCAAAGACTGACCAGTTTCCTGTCTGCAATTTCAGCTGACATTGACAACTATATTGGCCATTTTGTACCGAAAAAACTCATTCTAATGGGTGATTTCAATTTTCATTTCACAGAAAACAGCACATGTTCTCAAACCTTCAAGGACATCTTGGGTTTAAGACAGTTGGTTCAGTGTGCAACAACTGACTATGATTCTTGCATTGATCACATTTACACAAACATTTCAGATGTCGAAGTCAAGGCTTCAGGAACTTTAGAATCCTACTACTCAGATCATAAACCATTGTTTCTGGCTATTCATTGGTAGTTTTTGTTAGCCTTACCATCAGATGGATATTTGCAAAAAAAGTGGCAAAACTGTTTATGTATATTAAAAGTGTTTGCTTTGCTCTTTGACACTCCGATTCACTCTGTCTTTACATTGCTGACAAATCTTGTGCTTGACCTTCACATAATTTGAATAAAATAAAGTGTAGCACTTTTGCTTTTTAAGGCTTCATCAGTTTGCACCATGATCCCTGATTTCAATGAAAGTTTCCTTTTCTAATACAGCACAAAACATGTTAAAGCTTGTCTCTTTGTTTGTAAACTAATTGTTCATCAGCGGCAATGCTCACCTTGTCGGTCGACATTGTCGCCATTTGCAATAATGTTATGCTAGCGTCAATAATTTTAACCCTTTCCCTTATATATATGCCTTTTTATGTGTCTGAGACCAGTGTAGATCCAGACCAGCTGGCACATCTGTACTCTTTGATCTGGATCTGCACTTGGTGCATTTTGGTCAGAAATAACCAAATTAATCAATATGCAAATAGTTTAGATCCTGATCAGACAGCACAGATGTGCCGGTTGATCTTGATCTAAACTGCTCACCCTCGCAGTAAAGGTGTATCTATGCAGGAAATGGTTAAGAATTGCTGAAAAAATCATGAAGTCTGAATATTACATATTTGTTTCTCTTTTTTAGGCAAGAGGTATTTCTGTTGAAATCTGATTTTTATCTTGATTTGGGAATCTTTTTCTTGAAATTGGGAAAAATGGTCCCTATTTGGCATTGGAAATAGGGCCAATGTCGGGCCCCATGAGATAGACTAAAATAGCCCTGCATTAATCAGGGCTCGGACGACATAGTCAGTCTCTGTTGATAATATCCAAAGACATAAAAATATGGCAGCAACGCCCTAGCCAACAATGCCAGAGACTGACAAAAGTACATTCGTACATACCAACTATATCCCCGTGAATTTCACCATTACATAAACTACGTTACAAAAATATATATATTTGAAAACATATTGATTTACTACCCAGAAATAAATGGTTTCCATGTAATAAATGTCTAACTTTTATTTCCAGATGTCGTCTATAACTGAGGCTTTCAGCTCTGCTAAGTCATTGCCATATGGTGGAAAGCCGCTGAAATTAACTGGTGTGGCTGTGAAGGAACCTGTTTCCTACAGAAACAATTCTGGTGAAAGTAGGCAATGTCTCTACTGCGCGGTCAGTGACAATGCTGTTGTAATAAAAGCTGTTGTGTATGACCCCATCAAGTTTAACAAGTTTAGAAGGGAAACTACACTGGTAATACGTGATGCAAAAAAATGACTGAAGATGGCATAATGGTGTTGGTTATAACAAAATCATCCAAGGTCTTCATTGCAACGCCACTGACGATAAATGAAGACAAGGTGTTGGAAGGCCACAGGCTACTGACTGAACCCTCCACCAGCCGCGACATTGAGCCTTAAGGAGGCATTATCTTCGCCGGTCAAGACAAAGTGCTCTGTCTCTGAAAAAGTTGTTCAGGTCAGTATTTGTTTTAGGCTTTCCTTTTCCAAGACAGTCCTTCAATATAATAATATCTGTGTTTTCTCCATCATCAGAAATTAAGCCAGTTTTATAGTAACCACACTTGATGAGGTCTGTTGCCTACTTAAAAATCATTCTGCTTCATTCAATTTTTCAGTGTGTTGAAATCTCCATAATGTGATAAGTCAACAAATGTGAATGTGGTCAGCAGCAAGCCTTCCCAGATGTCAACGACTTGGAAACTATAACAGAAGATGGACCAAAAATACTTATTTTTGAAACCAAGGGATCTGATGCCATTAGCATCTCACAACTCATCAGTAGTTATAGTATTTACCTTATTCGGGGCATGCTACATGAAAAGGAGTCTTTGCTCATCATTTCCTATTTTTCACTTTATTTGAAAAAACGTGCACTTTTCTAGTATTACTTCATAGCTTATTTTCACTAGATTATGTTCTACTTTAACTCTTTGGCTGCCGTTGTCTCTATTTGGCGACCTGGTTATATACTGCCGTTGTCGCTTTTTGGCGACGTAGGATACCCCGTTGGGAACCTCTATATTTTGCAGCAATCACTTTTACGACACTAGATTCATTTGCGGTAGAGCGATCACGTTACGATAAGTAAACACGGAAGTGGAAAGAAAATGCAGAAAAAGGTTGGGTTTTCTTTTGTGATTTTAAGGCATTTAAAGTGACCGATTCTTACTGCGCAGTAGGAAAAGAAAACATGGCGTCTCGGCTTTCGATCGAGGATGTTATTTCGATGATTACCAACGATTCTGACTCGGGATCGGAGTTTGAAGTCTCTGAAAATGTAAGTGATTCTTTGTTGGTATCGGATTTTATCAAGAGAATGTTTATTTGATTATAATGTTCAGTATTTATAAATAGTTTTACCTGTTTTGTACCTGAGCACACCTGTGTCACACCTGATTTACATCCTGTCACGGGATTAATGACGTAAATATTGCTCTATCTGATAAACTGTGTAAGATATTTCTGTTGTTTGTGGTCGATAACAATAGGTAGAATAAGAGAAATAATAATAAGTAACTGAGACAATAAAACTCATATGAATCTGTCCTCAGAAATAGTTGATGAATAGGTAAATAAGAAAAGGTCCTATCAAAATTTTCACAGATATTTAAATTTTATCATGTTGATGAACATGACCTTATACCATCTCATATTTATATTTTCAGGAGAGCGGGGACTCCAAAACCTTTGATGAAAGTGACGGTGGCGATTCACCTGTAGAAATAGATTCTGTACCACATCTAGGACGTGGGCGTGCACGTGTACCATCAGCTGGATCTAGACGAAGAAGAGGTGTGTCACGCGGAGATCGGGGTCGAGGTCGCGATCAGCACATTGCTACACCACCTGAGTTTACATGGCGGCCTGTAGACATTTATGATGACTTTGACTTGACCTGGGTGGGTGAACCACAGAGGACAGGCATTCTAATTGACACATCTGACTACCAGCCATTAGATTTCTTTAAGTATTTCTTTCCCGATGAAGTGTTTGAAATCATGGCAACCAATACAAATCTGTATTCGCGTCAGTTTTTACGTTGCAGATAAAGGTATTATCTCCTCTAATGATTAATGCAAATGATTTCAAAAAAGATTTACTTTTCAGACGTTTTACTGGTTCATTTGTACCGCCGCTTACTTCCCCTTTATTGGATCAGTTGCTCCTATAACGGATCACGTGACACTGAAGGTCGGGGACCATCTCAAAACACACATTCATGACAAAAACAGCTGATTTATTTTATTGTAACTGAACAAAACAATAGGAAATATGAATGAAACAATGAATGACAGGCATTGGAAGTGATACAAAATGTTCCATTTCTGTAACCACATGGGGCATCGGTGTGCCATTACAGCATTACTTTAGCTGTTCCAATGGTTTATCATTTTTTACCACATAACAATAAAAACACAATATGACTATAGGTAAACAACACACAAGAGATCAATATTAAATGGAATATCAAGTATGATCATAGTTTCTGCTAAAATATCCCGCGATATTACGTTTTGTGTATTGAAGCATAAAATGTGATCCGTTTCTGGTGACTACACAAGGGTTAAATTAAGTACTACTACAGAAATTGAACAGTGTGTTAAAAGGTTAGTTTAGTATTTACTGATAAGTTACCTTCCAAACGTATATAAACTTGGCATGAAATAATTTCGTTTAAACTCAGTTCTGTCGTCTACTCTCGATCAACGTGTTCAAAACGAGGCTGAATTCTTCAGCATTTGCATATGTGTGTTGACAAACCATGCTGGGAAAGTTGATAGCTCATCGTTTCGAAAGTAAACAAAGTCTATTTATATTTCTCAAAGGTCTAATAATAGAAATATAGTTTTGAATTTTTATTCCAGTTACTCGTAAGAATGGCAGAAATCATGAATTTGATCCGTTACTGGGGAAAGTCCGGTACTGGCGACCAAACTGTACCCTTCATTATTTTGGATTTATTGAAAACTGAGTCTGCAGTGTTTTCACTAGAAATAATTTGCGCATGCTCAATTTACATTTGAGGCGCCCAGAATATGCGGCGCGAAGCCTTGCTTAGGAGGTTTCCGGGGGGCATGTTCCCCCGGAAATTTTCAAATTCTAGGTGCTATTTCCTGGATTCTGAGCGATATTTTGCCTCTAAATTACAACTAAAAACCAAATCAAACTCACTTTTTTGGCTTTTCAACACATAATTATGAAAATATTTGATCTTATATGATATCTCCAAGTATTTGCATCTTATAAACTTGCATATATCATATGAATACACTAAGAAGTCATAACCATTAACCCTTCAGCATTCACATTACCTATGGGTAGATAATCCTTATCTGTTCACATTGACCTTAATTAGGAGTTATAAGGGGTACCTCATGTTTTTCTTTATAACTTTTTTATTCTCAGAGATATTTGTCTGAAATTTTCAGCATGCATGTATGAATTAATCTTCTTTAGATATGTGTCTTTTACTTTTTTGTTATTTAATGCTTTTTATTTTATGTGAAAGTTAAATTTACAGGTAAATTTTTATTTATTTTTTATTTTAAACATTTGTATATCTGATTTTTCTTAGTAAAATATGTTTATTTTACATTATAATTTCAGTATAATGTTTAAAGAACACAAAATTATAGTTTTCAACTATATAATAAGTACTTATGAAGGTAGGAGAGTCAATAAAACACAGGTGTAAAACAGAACATTTTATTGAATTTTTCAGTAACAAATAAAACAAACATGTTGCATAATACATGAAAATATAGCATAAAAAACATTATAAAACTGGTAAACAATATAAAGTATTTAATTAGCACAGATTTTGAAATTCATTATTTAAAAAAAAAACTCTTGTTGATTTAAAATAATTAAAAAAGTAATAATGATGCAACACAGGTAAAAAAAAAATTCTCTGGTTGATGGCATATGCACATGTCTTAAATTATGACATAACTTGATTGTTAATTTATTTTGAATTATCAAATCTGTTCACAGCTCAAACTAAAATCCTATCATGAAACAATCCAAAGCATACTTTACACAATGCCACTTTGCAGAATGTACAGTGGTATGAAGTCTCCACTTGATACCCTTTGGGTGTTTTCCTGTTACTGAGTGAGCACATTTTGGATACTTTTTTCTACCCTCAATTTTCCCAAGTTTATGCAGGTCCATGGCATCCAGTGCCACTTCTGTGTTGCAATGTTTTGCTTTCCTTCCCACTTGTTTTTTCCTTAAGGAAAAACCGCACACAGCTGAGACGCAACGTCCACTCAGAATTTTAGATGACTGTAGCCCTTGGGTGGAGGAGGATTTTTTCTACTTTTTTGAAACACAATGTATGCATTTACGATTGAAAGATTCACCACTATTCAGCTCATGTTAAACTTAACTGTATTCGGCACCGTATGACCTATATAAAGTGTCGGTGTGCCGTAAAACCCAAACAAACATTTCTCGACGAAGGCACACTTTTGTAGTCCATTGGACTTTGAAGGCGGTTCAAGAAGGACAGGTAGAATGGAACTGAGATGAAAACAGCAAATTGAATTATAATAAGAAAATAGCCAAATCTCGGTATATTTGTACAAACCTTTAGGACAAATACAGCAATACGTTTCACCAACTAAATACTTATCTGTAACATCTACAGAAGAAAAGAGATTCCAACTCATGTTTTATTTTCATTCAATTCATAAACAAAATGTCACTGGAAAATTGTTTTGCAAAGTCGTTAATTAAAATCCACAATTATAACGTGTCACTAATTCATTAAATGTCACAATCTGCCGCAAAAGTATAAACACACCTGAAAAAAGAAATGTCTAGCAATATTTAATATCAACTTTACATCAATTCAACCATCAGAAGTTGATCACTCTGCCCTCCGACATACAAGTGACTTCTGTCACACCGTAACTGAGGCACCATGGAAGCTCGATCCCATCTTCCCCGGACAATATTTGTCCGACCACGTGACTATCCCCGTTCACCTCCACAACGTTGTTTGACCACTTTACACAGAAAAAAACCACACCTGCTCACTGTGGTCAGTGACCCGAAGCACAAGTCAGTCCGAGATCCTCCGGCTAGAGATTCTATCAGCCTCCGTCCGTGTGGACACACTCCAGACCTCTCCTCACAATCAGCCACAAAGTCTCGGTCCCCGACACTGATCACGTCGATGCCTCTGATGATTAAAATTAGATCTCGGTCGTCGGTGTCCTTAGGGCGGATCTCCCGCAGCTTCCTCCAGTCACTCTTTAGTCGTGTACTTACAATATGTCAGTCATCCCAGCGAACAGTAGGCGGCCGTGACAAGTCAATCTTGTAGGTTTTATGGTCCAACTTGATGGTTCTGGTCCAGGTCAGTATTTGTATTTTGCCTTTTACGGCACACAGACACTTGATAGGCGCCGAGTACAGTAAAGCTTAAGGTGAAATGAGTATAAGCAGGATAAAAGTAAGATACATAACCACCTCTAACAAGCTTATTAATTGTATATGATAGATCTAGTTTCTCATGTACCTTGGTAAGTTCACCGGTTACGATAACCCTTGAGCCAGTTGGCATCGTTAGTGCCTCTGACGGTGGAACCGTTGGTGGACTTGTAAAACATTTGACGATGGTCAGACATGCATCTAGATGGGACGATAATAAACAATTAACATAAATAAGTAGCTAGGCATCTCTCTTATAGCCATTATTTTTATTCCTCAAATATATCTTGGCACCGTTTAAAGACTAAAGTAAAAAATCACACAATTTTAAAATAATAGTGCATACTAGCTTCAGTATGTTTTAACGCATTGTTGTACGATTTTTTTTAATTAAAAGTGTCGGTGTGCCGTAAAACCGAAATAAATAAACAATGAAAAGTGTGAATGCAATGTTTTAATCATCGATTTATTTTGAAAAGAGAAAACATACAGTTGACTGAACCGGAATCTTCACCGTTCCGTTGCTCATTACGGTGTAAGTAAGGGTCATGTGCGGCCTCATGATCTTCAGTTTTCCTATATGTTTTTTCTGCCAGAATGAGACTGCTTACCATTTGATAGTTCTTGGCCAAACTTATCTGGTGTGTGTGACCAAACAAACTCCCATCAGGATATGTCCTTTGGTCTGGTCCTTCCAACATCAGTAATGTGATCGGGGTTGACGACTGTGAAAACAAATGATGCCTGTTGCTAACGAATATTAAAGACTCTTGCTTTAAATTAATGCTTTCATTTATTAAAATAAATAGCATATGCGGCAAACATAAAAATATCTAACAACACTGGTATTCATTATTTTACATCGTAGTTCTGTCAAAGATGTAACAATTTTATTATTCTAATGAGACAATTATATTTAAATATTCTTTGAATTATACGACGCTTACTGCACACCGTATAAATAAACATACTGTGGACATTTTACAAAACATACTGTGGACATTTTACAATGCTTGCGGCCCTGCCGGTAGGGGCCTTAGAATTCTCCGGCTGCCCCTATCTGTAGCGGGGTAAGAACCCTCCAAAGGTAGCCCACCTGTTTGCCGTGGGTGGCGACCCTGTATCTCCACGACGAGGGGATCCTGGTGGTTGAGGTCTTTGTTGGCTTGTCAGGATATTGACATATAAGTCGACCCTGACCAACACACTACTTTGGCCCTAAGTTGTGGGGTAGACGGGCGGGGTACTGGTCCTGTATCCTCAATCGGCTAACCCCTCGGCCGGTGCTGGGTTAGCTTTAACTCCCTTTCGTCCCACTTTCTTGCCTCCGACTTTCCACTCCTTTTCTCCCTTTTCTGTCTCCAAATATACCGTGTTCCGCAAACTCCTTTTCTTATATTTTCCTCTATTAACTAAAACCCAGCTGCCGGTCGATACCCCCTTAACGGACCAATCTGGCATTTTGTATGCTTTATAGTATATTTTATGTTGGAGTATCGTATCCTGGTATCACTGGCGTTGGGAGGTCGGAGATCCACTCCCATAAGACGCCCCCTTGTTGGGCTCCGTGGTGGGTGGTGAGCCAGGATACCGAATAATTACAAAAATCTCTCATGGAACGCAAACGTAAATGCAAGGACCCGATCCCTACTTTATCGTCCGAAGATTCTAATACCGATACACCGACAAGCACGTGCTTTCCTCACTTTATTGTTGTCGAATCGACAGAGAAAAAGCCGATTACCAAAGTATCCCCTTTTGTGATAGAAAAATCCAACAAAGGCCTTATTGGCAGTGTTGTTTCAGTAAAGAAAACTAAAAAATGAGTGCTTACTAATTGAAACGGATTGTAAAACTTACTCCGACAAACTTCTTAAACTTACTGACTTCTGTTCGTTAAAAGTAAAAACGTACCCTCACATTTCTCTGAACTCGTCGAAAGGCGTAATTCGGTGCCCTGACCTTGCTGGTGTCTATGAGGAGGATATCCTCAGGGAACTCACGCCACAGGAGGTGTGTGGCGTCCGCAGGATTTCATTCCTGAGGGACGGCCGGCGAGTTCCAACAAATACTTTTGTTTTTACTTTCGCCAACCCATCACTCCCTACTTCTATTAAAATCGGTTACCTCAACGTAAAAGTGCAGGTGTACATTCCCAATCCGCTTAGGTGTTTTCATTGTCAGAAGTTTGGCCACCACGAGTCCCAGTGCAAGGAGGACGACCGTTGCCCACGTTGCGGTGAACAGTCCGCCCAGCACAGGGAAGACATATGTCCTAACCCGCTTAAATGTGTTAATTGTTCTGGACCACATGATACCAAATCCAGGGATTGCCCTGCATGGAAACTGGAAAAGGAAGTACTAAAAAAAAAGTACACCAAAAACATTTCCTTTCCAGAAGCCAGAAAATTGGCAAAAGACAAGGCAACTCCTGCTGGTGGTGCAACATATGCCTCAGCAACCAAAAAAAAGCATCTCAGTGCACAAGGACAATTTCACCCAGTATGAGGTCCCGACTGGTGACCAAATTTCTGACAAAGTTATCATTCCCTCCAAATACAAGGTATCGGAATCTTCTGAAACACAAACTTCTTCCACAATCAAAACACTGCCTCTTCAAGTGATTCTGTAAAGAATAATACAAAGGCACAAAACAAGCCTGCAGCCAAGGAACAGGTCTCCTCTAAGGAGACACCTGGTCCTTCGGAGCGGAGGAGAGGACATAGTCCTCCCACTGCTCCAAACACTCGGGTGATAAACACCCATCAAAACAAATTTGAGTGTCTAATTGAGGCTCCATCGGACACCAAAAAACCACCAAGGTCACCTGTAAAAGCGCCGAAAATATAGTCTACAAGAACTAAGTTTAATAATCCCATGAATAATAGAATCATTCAGTGGAACTGTCGAGGTCTTAAGGCCAATTACAATGAAATACTCATTCTGTTATCTACACTAAATCCTGCTGTGCTTTGTCTTCAGAAAACCTTTCTTAAAGACTCTGATAAATTCAATTTTAAGGGTTATACTTGTTATAATCATATACATACAGCTTGCTAGAGGGCATCTGGAGGATCGACAATAATTGTCAACTCCAAATTGCCACACTCTCAAGTCGAACTTGACACGAACATACAGGCTGTTGCTATCCGTGTAACCCTACATAAAGTTATAACTATTTGCTCTGTTTATCTTCCACCGAATTCAAATGTATCTAAAGATGATTTAGATAATCTTATTAACCAGCTGCCTACTCCATATATACTCGTTGGAGACTTCAATGGTCATAACCCGCTATGGGGATGTTGTGACTTCAATAATATGGGCAAGACGATAGAAAACTTTATTGCCCATAATGACATATGTTTGGCCAATAATAAAAAGCCAACATACTTGCACCCCGCAACTGGGCATTATTCATCGTTAGACTTAACATTGTTAATGTCACCCCTCTGTGTATTTAGATTACACTTGGGATGTACACGATGACCTTTGTGGAAGTGATCACTTTCCTATAATACTTACAAACTGTACTTTGCCAATAGGCGACGATAATCCTCGTTGGAAGATGGACAGAGCAAACTGGGACCTGTTCTCAGCACTTTGTTCTGCAGAACTTGTCCCAACTTCAGTAGAAAATGTAGATGACAAAATTGTCGCATTTTCAAACACTTTGCACAATATTGCAGAAAGGTGTATACCTAAGACTTCGACTAAATCAAAACGTAATAAGCCTTGGTTTAATGAAGAGTGTAAAAAATCTATTCGTAAACGTAGGGCGGCATTAAAGCAATTTGATGTTCGACCTACCGATACAAATACAAATAATAAATCTTGAAACTGACTCTGAGGAAGAACAATTAATCGAACAATTTCCCAAATTCATTGTACTGACTGCAGAAAAAGATTTCGACCCACTTTCAAAAATGTCTCCATTTATTATAGAAAAGGCTCTTAAAGGCGTAATTGGTGACCCTAAATCTGTTAAGAAAATGAAAAATGGTTCCCTCCTTATTGAAATAACTAAAAAGACACAATCAGACCAACTTTTGAAACTGAAAAAACTTTTCACCACGGACATTTTATCATCTCCACACAAATCACTTAATTTTTCAAAAGGCGTAATAAAAAATCCAGTACTTGCCGGTGTATCTGAAGAAGAAATAGTTACCAATCTCGCTAGTCAGGGTGTCACAGCAGCAAAACGAATCAAAATTACAAGAAATGGAATACAAATAGAAACCAATACAGTAATACTAACATTCAATTCCCCCACTCCACCATCGAACATCAAAATTCTCTACAGCCTTATCAAAGTGGAAATTTACATCCCTAACCCTATGCGCTGTTTCAAATGTCAAAAATTTGGACACAATGAAAGCGATTGCAAAAATACAAAAGTTTGTGGAAAATGTGCTACTAAAGGAGACGATCATAATGAATTCGCCTGCACCACAACTAAATGTGCCAATTGTGGCAAAGATCATCCAGCCTTTTCAAACTCATGTGAACTTTGGAAAAAAGAAAAAGAAATTGTTCGAGTCAAAACCATCAACAGAATTTCGTACCCTGAAGCAAGGAAACTTTTAGAAACTTCAACAAAATCATACTCCTCAGTCATTAAATCTAATAACAAATCAGTCACCATGAAAGATGCCCAAACACAAACAGACTCAGAGTCAGTTCAAGAAAAAAACAAACAATAAAACTCCAACAAAACAAACGATAACACCAGCAACAAAACAGCCAACACAGCAACACAAACAAAACAAACCAACAATTAATACAGGTCCACCGTCCGGACGTCAACAGAAAGGGTCCAAAGACCCAATCAAGGTAGCTAACAAGTTTAGCTCCTTGACTGGCGAGGACGATATGGACTGCTCATCTAGTGAGCCTTCCATATCTGACCAAAAAAGTCGAAATACAATGTCACCGGAAAAAAAGCCGAGGTCACCCATAAAAGCCCCAACATAATATTTTAATCACTTTAATAAAATCCCATGAATAACAAAATAATTCACTGGAATTGTCGAGGTCTTAGAGCTAATTTTAATGAAATATTACTATTATTGACCACTTTAAACCCAGCTGTGCTATGCCTTCAGGAGACATTCTTGAAGGAAAATGATAAAATTTACTTTAAAGGTTATTCTTTATACAATCATATTCATACAATGTGTGATAGGGCGTCTGGAGGATCGACAATACTTGTCAACTCCAAACTGCCACATTCAAAAATTAACCTTAATACAGATTTACAGGCTGTTGCCATTCGTGTAACAGTCCATAAAGTCATTACAGTTTGCTCTGTTTACCTTCCACCTAAATCAGATATTCCAAAATCAAAATTAGATGATTTAATAAACCAATTACCGTCCCCTTATATTCTTGTAGGGGATTTTAATGGACATAGCCCATTATGGGGATGTTCCGATCATAATAATATGGGTAAAACGTTAGAGGACTTCATTGCCCATAATGATATATGTCTAATGAATAATAAAAAGGCAACATACTTACATCCTGCTTCAGGACATTACTCATCGCTTGACCTTACTTTATGTCACCCTTCTATATATCTTGATTATAGTTGGGATGTACATGACGATTTATGTGGAAGTGATCATTTTCCTGTAATATTAACCAACGAATCTATCAACTTAAATGGCAATAATACATACTGGAGGATGAACAGAGCAAATTGGGAATTATTTTCAATGTTTTGTACTGAAGAATTGACTATTTCAACATTTGAGAATGCTGAAGATAAAATACATTCCTTCTCAACAATTCTTCATAGCATAGCAGAAAAGTGTGTACCTAAGACCACGACAAAGTCAAAGCGTAACAAACCTTGGTTTAATGATGATTGCAAAAAATCCATTAGAAAACGTAGAGCGGCACTTAAGAAATTTAATATTCGTCCTACTAATGCTAATTTAAATAATGTCAAAAATGAAAGGGCAAAGAGTAGGCGAATCATTAAACAAGCCAAAAGAATATCTTGGCAGAAATTTGTTTCTGGTATAACCAGCAAAACTTCGGTCAAAAATGTCTGGTCAGCAATAAGAAAAATCAGCGGCAAATCTTCTTCTGCAACAGTAAACCACTTAAAATCAAAAAACTCAATAATAACAAACAAAAAAGAAATTTCAGACACTCTTGCTAAAAGTTTTGCAAAAAATTCATCTTCGGAAAATTACTCGAAAGAATTTCAAAATGTGAAAAATCGGGTTGAAAAAAGTAAAATCAATTTTAAGTCAAACAATAGTGAAAATTACAACCAACCTTTTACTTTAAGAGAACTTAGAGAAGCACTGAACAAATCTCATGATACCGCCGCTGGACCAGATGATATTCCTTATCAATTTTTAAAACACCTGCCGCATACATCTTTAAATTTGATTTTGTCTATTTTTAATGAAATTTGGTTTTCTGGAGAAGTTCCAAATTCATGGAAAAATGCATTTGTCATTCCCATACCTAAACCGGGAAAGGATCCAACAGATCCTTCAAGTTACAGACCTATTGCTTTGACTAGTTGTATTTGTAAAACTTTAGAACGGATGATAAATAATAGACTCGTTTGGTATCTTGAATCAAATAATTTACTCACAGAATTTCAAAGTGGGTTCAGAAACCAACGCAGTACACTCGATCATCTCGTTCGATTTGAAACTTTTATACGCGATGCCTTTATCAAGAAAGAACACCTCGTAGCGGTGTTCTTTGACCTTGAAAAGGCATACGATACTACATGGAAACATGGGATTTTAAAAGATTTAGGTGACCTTGGTCTCAAGGGTCGTTTACCCACATTTATTAACGGTTTTCTCTCTGACAGAAATTTCCAAGTTAAAATTGGGTCTACTTTGTCTTCTGTTCATAAACAGGAACAAGGAGTCCCTCAGGGTAGTATATTGTCAGTTACTCTCTTTAACATCAAAATAAACAGCATTGTAAAAACGCTAAATAATGGCGTAGATTGTTCACTTTATGTGGACGATTTCCTTATATGTTATCGTTCCAAAAATATGAATACGATAGAAAGGCAATTGCAACAATGCCTTAACAAACTACAAACTTGGAGTAACAACAATGGTTTTAAATTTTCACCCACCAAAACAAACTGCGTACATTTCTGTCAGAAAAGAACTTTGCACAACGACCCTGAGTTATTTCTTAACAACATTCGTATTCCTGTCGTCAAGGAAACGAAATTTCTTGGTGTCATATTTGACAGTAAATTATCTTTTATACCGCATATTAAATATGTAAAATCTAAATGTCTTAAATCTCTTAACCTGTTGAAATTTCTATCCCATACCGACTGGGGAGCTGATAGAAAAGTTTTATTGCAACTTTATAGATCACTAGTTAGATCAAAATTAGATTACGGTAGTATTGTTTACGGCTCTGCCAGGAGATCATATCTCCAGATGCTTGACGTTGTCCACAACCAGGGACTCCGTCTGGCCCTTGGAGCTTTCAGAACCTCTCCTGTAGAAAGCCTTTACGTTGAAGCTAATGAGCCATCATTATACCTTAGACGAGAGAAACTTGCGCTTCAGTTCATAACAAAAGTTAAGTCTAATCCTAAAAATCCAGCACATAGTGTTATTTTCAAACCTAAATATGAACACTTGTACGAGCGTAAACCAAAGGCAATTAAACCTTTTGGTTTGCGAATGTTAGAAATCGTACACTCATCACACGTTAATTTAAATCAAATTATGGAAAATAATGTCTTGGAATTACCACCATGGCAACTTAAAACTCCCGAAGTCGATTTAACTCTCTGTACAAATAATAAATCAAAAACAGACCCCCTCGTACTTCGCTCAAATTTTACCGAACTGCGCGACAAAAAATACTCTAACTACTTTGAAATATATACTGATGGCTCAAAGGCAGATTCATACGTCGGCTGTGCTTCCGTAAGTAAAATTCACTGTTTTAAACAAAAATTACCACCCGACTCATCCATTTTTACAGCCGAAATTCAGGCTGTTAACCTTTCTCTTGACTTTATTTCTGATCATCCTGGCGATAAATTTGTTATATTCACTGACTCTTTGTCGGTATTACAGTCAATTAAAAATCTTAATTTTTCCAACCCCCTCCTTAGAGAATTACTTTTAAAACTTCGTGAAGTTTGTCTTTATAAAAATATTGTTTTCTGTTGGCTACCTAGTCATGTAGGCATCCGAGGAAACGAGGATGCAGATAAGAGTGCAAAATCTGCCTCAGCCCTTACTGAGACAGATCTTTGCATCCCCCACACAGATTTTAAACCACTTATCAATCGATATATTTTAACCAAATGGCAAACAAGTTGGAATAATACAGTTTACAACAAATTACATGCCATTAAACCTAACGTCGGTGCCAATATCTCTACTTGCAGAGAAAGTAGGCGGGAAGACGTAGCTCTTACCCGCTGTCGCATCGGACATACTAGATTAACTCATTCATATCTTCTAAAACGAGAAGTTCAACCTGAATGTGTTCCTTGCCAGGAACCTCTTACAGTTAATCATATTTTACTACATTGTATTGACACAGACCATATTCGGTCTAAATATTTTAATGTCAATAACACATACGAATTATTTACGACAGTATCCGATGCAAAGCTTGTTTGCTTTCTGAACGAGATTGGTATTATTAATAAATTATAAATTTTTAAAATGTTTATAATGCTAACGTTATGCATTTTAACTGTTTAATATGTTAACCTGTTTTCATCATTCACATTTTTATCCTGATAGATTTTTATTTCTACTCACGTATTTTAGTTTTAACCTGATAATATTATACTGTCGTTAAAAGTCAATGTATTCGGCGCCGTATGACCTATCAAGTGTCGGTGTGCCGTAAAACCCAAAATACAAAAAAATACAAAAATACAAATCTTAATAACCTTAAAAAAGAACGGGCTCAAAGCCGCCGGACTATTAAACATGCCAAAAGATCATCTTGGCAAAAGTATGTTTCAGAAATAAATGGCAAGACTTCCATCAAGAACGTTTGGTCTGCTATTAAAAAGATTAGCGGTAAACCATCATATTCAACTGTTAACCACCTTAAAACAAATGGCACCGTAATAACAGATAAACAAAACATTTCGAACACACTTGCTGAAAATTTTGCACAAAATTCCTCATCGGCCAACTACACGCCGCAATTCCAAACCTTTAAACACTCTGCTGAAAGGGAAAAGGTTAATTTTAAATCTAATAATAGCGAAACTTACAATCAATCCTTTTCCTTGAAAGAGCTTAAGGATGCTCTAAATAAATCGCATGATATCGCTGCTGGTCCAGACGACATAACGTATCAATTCCTAAAACATTTACCAATTCGATCTCTAAACTTACTTTTGTCAATCTTTAATGAAATTTGGATATCCGGTAAAGAACCCGATTCTTGGAAAAATGCCTTCATTATTCCACTTCATAAACAAGGTAAGGACCGAACAGATCCTCAAAGCTATAGACCTATTGCTTTGACAAGCTGTATTTGTAAAACCTTAGAACGAATGATCAATAATAGACTTGTCTGGTATCTTGAGTCCAACAACTTAATTTCAGAATATCAAAGTGGATTCAGACACCAACGTAGCACAGTCGATCATCTTGTTCGTTTAGAAACACTCATTCGTGATGCATTCATCAAGAAGGAACACCTTGTAGCTGTTTTTTCGATCTTGAAAAGGCTTATGACACGGCTTGGAAACATGGGATTTTAAAGAATTTAGGTGAACTTGGTCTCAGGGGTCGTTTACCAATTTTCATTGACAGCTTCCTTTCTGACAGAAACTTTCAGGTCAAGATTGGGTCCATCCTGTCATCTGTTCATATACAGGAACAGAGTGTCCCCCAGGGTAGTATTCTATCTGTTACCCTTTTTTAACATAAAAATAAATAATACTGTAAAACCCTTCATGAAGGGGTTGAATGTTCACTTTTTGTGGACGATTTCGTTATTTGTTACCGCTCTAAAATATGAGCACAATTGAAAGACAATTACAACAATGTCTTAATAAGTTGCAAAAATGGAGCAACACCAACGGTTTTAAATTTTCTCCAACCAAAACAAACTGTATACATTTCTGTCAGAAACGTGGTCTTCATGTTGAGCCCCAATTGTTTTTAAATAACGTTCGCATTCCCGTCGTCCAGGAAACTAAGTTTCTTGGAGTCATTTTTAACAGGAAACTGACATTTCTTCTACATATCAATTACATCAAGAAGAAATGTCTCAAGGCTCTTAACTTACTTAAATATTTATCCCATACAGACTGGGGAGCCGATAGGAAAACATTGTTACTTCTGTACCGTTCCCTACATCGGTCTAAATTAGATTACGGAAGCATAGTCTATGGTTTTCTGCCAGGAGGTCCTACCTCCAGATGCTGGACGTCGTTCACAACCAGGGACTTCGTCAAGCTCTAGGAGCGTTCAGTACCTCACCAGTGCAGAGCCTTTACGTTGAAGCCAATGAACCATCATTATTCTTGCGTCGCGAGAAACTTTCTTTGCAGTATAAAATTAAACTAGTGTCTAACCCCGATAACACAACGTTTAATTGTGTTTTCAACCCTAAACATGAGGAGCTTTATGATCAATCACCTAAAGCCCTCAGACCTCTTGGTTTAAGGCTTAAAGATAGCATAAACACATCAGGTATAAAACTCGAAAACATTTCTGAAAACCCCACAATTGAATTTCCACCATGGCAACTCCGTTCTCCTGATGTGAATTTAGAACTCTGTAAAAATAAAAAGTCGAACACAGATCCTTTGATTTTACGATCTGAATTTCTCGAACTCCTTGATAAGTACTCTGATCACCTTCATATATATACTGATGGTTCAAAGACGGACACTCATCTTGGCTGTGCTTCCGTAAGTAATAGCCACTGCATTAAACAAAGACTTCCTAACAACTCGTCTATCTTTAACGCTGAAATCCGGGCTATAAATCTAAGCCTTGATTTCATTTCAGAACATTCCGGTGAAAAATATGTTATATTTTCAGACTCATTATCTGTATTGCAAAGCATAAATTCACTGAATTATTCAAATCGACATGTTCGCACTGTTCTTGTCAAACTTCCTAGTCATGTAGGCATCCGAGGAAACGAAGATGCTGACAGGGGTGCAAAATCTGCCTCAGCCCTCACTGAGACAGATCTTTGCATCCCACACACTGATTTTAAACCACTTATTTACCGACATATTTTAACCAAGTGGCAAACAAGTTGGGACAGTATTGTTTGTAACAAATTACACGTAATTAAATCTAACGTCGGTGTCAATCTCTCTGCTTGCAGAGAAAGTCGTAGCTCTTACCCGCTGTCGCATTGGACATACTAGATTGACTCATTCATATCTCTTGAAAAGACAAGTTCAACCCGTATGTGTTCTTTGCCAGGAACCACTGACAGTCAACCATATTTTAATACAGTGCATCGACACAGACCACAATAATAACAATGTTCTAACATTTGATGAGCAAAAGAATTGTTATACTACTGATGTCCAACTTTGTTTTATAAATTTATTAAGTGAAGGTGTAGGTGTTAACCATGTGAACAATGTGATTAGAGAAGTGGCTTATTTATGTGAAAAGAATTAATAGATTGCGGACTAAAGAGAAAGCATGTCATATATGCAACTTAATGAGCAGTTGAAAGATAAACCTGACACAACGCTGCAAAGTGATGAAACAAGAAAGCATTGAGAATGTTTTTAAGTGTTTTCTGTAAGAGACTCGTCTGAGAAAACTTGAGTTTTAGGTTTAAAGGACATGCAAAATAAGAGTTCTGATAACTGTTTACAAACTCTTTAAAAAATCAGTCAGTGCACAAGCACCAATGCAGATCAAACTATACTGGCAAATATAAGAAACACAATATCAAACCGTGCGGAAACAGAGCGAAAATTCCATCAGCTGATGGAATTTTACAGAGAGGAGATACTACCAGCTTGTTATTCAAATTGCGAAAGTCTTTCGATAGCTGGGAGAATCCGACCGACAACTTCATGATGATCGCGGCCATAGGGGTTCGCACGTCCAAGCACTTGGGCAAGGTGGAGGGAACCTCCAAGGTCTACAGGACTGACCTGAAGGCGGCGATCTTGCCAGTAGAACACGTACGACTTATGGAAGACGACCAGGTCTTTTTCTTTGAATTTGTCTATGACGATCCGGACAACGACTTCAACACCACATGGGCCGTTTACTTTAGGAAGAAGGCCATATACCTTTCGTACAGGGTGGATGCCAAACTGACGCCTCTCGACACGAAGGTGGCCAACATCACCAAGAATCGCACCGACAGGTTGTCGGCGGTGGAGGTGGCCGTGCACGACCTGCCCCAGCTGACGAGAACCATGGCGGGATTGGGAAGAAGCTAAAATGTCTTCCAGGGAGAAATCACCGAATTGCAAAAGCAGATGACCGATGCTCTCAAGAGGATTGCCACGGGCGGACCGGCACTCAGGGACCAGGTGGCCAGTCTGGCAAAAGATGTGGCGAACCTCAACGACCACGTGCAAAAGCTAGATGCGCTCACGCCCAAGACCCTACTCAGCGACGAGGATGTATACTCGCTGAACAACAGGATGGGTGACATGGAAGCTGCGGCAGCCCGCCTTCGGAAAGAGATGGACGACGCCATGAAGAGCCTTGACGACGTGCAGGACGACGTCGACAGGGCGAAGGGCGGCAACATCTTCTCCTTCATCTCAAAACGGATTGCCAACGCTACGACGATCGCCAACAACGTCAACAGCATTGTCAATGAAAACTACTCGGCCACTTTGCAGAAGATAAAGGCGGTGACGGACGGAATAGAATCAGTCACCGGAACCATCAACAACATATCGGGCACAATTGACCACCTCACCAGCACCATCAACGGCGTGAAAGCTCTGGCCGAATCGGCCAAATCTACGGGGACCGACTTAGAGACTAAATTTCTGACCATGACTACCGACGTGACTAAACTAAAGACGGATATTAAGACAGACGTCTAACAGGCACTGACGGGCATAGACGAACGACGTGGAGGCATGCGACTTATGCACTTCCCTGTCTAACTGGCACTTTATTTTCAGAATGGCGGAGGGTTCCAGCATGGACGGTCGCAATTACTGGGGCGTAGTAATCCTGAACCTGCCCGAGGGGATTGATGAACGTCACTGTCATCCGATGTTAGCGCAGACTCGGCAGGAAGATGGCCAGCCGCTCATGTGGTCGGCAAATCAGCCGATGGGAATCAGCTTCGACTCTATACAGCATGGGTCCATTTGCGACTTCATCATCAGCCGTTGGCAGACTCCGCTTCCGATATATGAATCCCTGTTCAACGACCAGCAGAGGGTGGTCAACGCAATCAAGAAGGTAGTTAATGACGTCAGGTGCGCAATGTGTTACCACGACGGATTGGCTGATCGTTCGTGTGAGTTCCACGATCGTCACCTACACCTGATGGTGGCGATAGCCAGAGTCAGTCGCCCGCCCGACACGAGTTGGTACCGAATTCTACGAAACGTCCATCCCAACCTCCGTTACGAGAGGGTGAGGCTACCGGTCAACTTTGCCAAGTATCTCACCAGACCGCCGCGCGTGTACCTCGGAAGTAACGACGAGATCATGTACAAGTACGTTAAGGAGCCTTCAGACTTTGCCACCGCCACAGCCGCTCTTGCCGAGGCCTCTGCGTCAGGACTGAACAAGACAAAGTCCGTCCAATACATCGAAACGGAGGACCTGATTACCCTCATGAGGAAATATAACACTCAAGATCGACTGCTGCTGACGCAGAGATGCGGGGAGAATCCAGAAGACAACGAGAGGCTTAGAGAGTTGGGTCGCTCGCCACGTTGGACGACCATACAGCTGTGCTCGAAAGAAGAGATTGCCTGCGAGAGTAAGATTCTCTTGAACGACTACTACAGCTGGTTTATGGCTCAGGAAAACTCGGCAAACGGCGAGATGATGACGGTTAAAGAAACCCGGGACTTCTTTGGCGAGTGGTGCGAGGAGCAGAATATCAACGCGGCAGTGCTGTTGTTGCAGATGTACGTCACCCTCAGGATGGTAAATTCTAAGAAAAACACGCTCTAGCTCCAGGGAAGGAGCAACGCCGGGATGACCTTCTTGGTCCAGATGATGCTGCCAGATCCAACCGTGGCCGGCAACCACATAAATTCCAGAGAATTCGCCTTTCAGGAGTGCGTCAATGAGCCGTTAATTCTAATCAACGAGCTGACGATCACCACAACCGCCGAGGTAGAGCTCTACAAGTATGTCCTGGGGGCGAGTTAGTCATGGTGAATATTAAGAATCGCAACGCAGAATTCCTGAGGCGAACGCCCGTCGTAGTTACCAGCAACAACCCAATGTGGACTAATGTCCTCAACGAAAAGGATGCACTCAAAAACAGGTGCTACGCCCAATTATGGTAGTTCTTATGCACTTTGACTTTACAACATATGTTTAAGTAAGCGTGCCATTGCTACACAATATTACCAAATTAACTGTAACCCTAAACAGAAACTGCATGATTGATAACGAAGGTTTAGTAGCATCAATGCTTTTCACTATACACAGCATACAAGCTCAAAATACGTTCCCTCTCAATTTCACTAATTTTGAACATTCTTTTTGATTTACCAGTTGCCTCAGGTTCATCAACCTTTGTTAAAATTTCACTAGGCTTTCGCCAGACAATATCTTCGTTCCTTGGCCACTGGAAAAACTGCTTCTTGGTTTCCATGAATTGAACTTCATATTCGTCTTCATCCTGATCAACAATTTTGCCAATGAACCAGTTACCTTCGTACACAGCAGCAACATGGTCATCTACTGCATATTTCATTTCAATACTTTCTGTGTTTATTTCTTCTTGTTTATTGCTTGCTTTGTTCATATCCGCGGCTTTCGTCTGCGTCGGTTTTCTTCTCTTTAGTACCAACTGTATTTGCAGTTTTTCTATTGGGCACTCCATGGTTTGCAGTAGTTTCGTTATCCCAATCCTTACAGGCACCACCTGCTAGACATTCACTGCAATAACAGCTGACAACTCTAGTTTTGATTCGAGAATCTCCTTGGTCCCCTTAACAGCCTTGACGGATGACTCTGAAGACGCACCTCTGTGTCCTTGCACTTTTCAGAAGACACCAACTTGAACTGGACATTTTTCATACTCGAGTTGATTGCCCATTTATAGAAATCCGAGGCGTCCTGGATGGTAGCTTTTCCACTACGCATAGCTTCGTCGGCTAATCTCTTGCAAGACCCACCTAGCCCGTCACACGGCCCCTTGCCGTGGCCGGCTTCAAAGTAATTCCACCTAGCATGGGTGCCATAACGCTGTTCGTGGTTGGATAAAAGATCGAAAATGTGCTTATTGCGGTACTGGCTAGTTGGCGAATCACTCCAATAGTGTACTCTTGTTAGTTCGGGGTCTATTGCTTTCAGAATGGGTTGAAGCTCATCAATAGAAGTGGACGCTTTTTGTCCCATCTCATCTGACACGAACATTATGCTCCGATGTTTAAGTGGTGGGTGACTGGGTAGTGGTTGTGATGCGGGTTGTAGGGGTGGTTGATGAAAGCGCAATGGTTGCTATGAGAGTTGTAGGGGTGGTGTGTGACAGGGTAGTGGTTGGAATGCAAGTTGTAGGGGAGGTGACTGACAGGGTTGTGAAGCTGGCGGTAGGTTGCGTAACTCTGTCATTCTGGAAAAGAAATAAAAAATAATTGACACATGTTAAGAAATAAAAATATCGTATTGTAGTGGTAGCATGTGTTTAGATGATACTCTGAAAATAAGAATACTACAAAAAAACATTTTTGTTGGTTGCAGACTGCTTTAGATTTACATTGTAAAAAAAAAAGTATTATTAGATCTAAAAACGTTTTTCACGGTACCCGATTTCCTGGGATAAAAAAACAACAACAAAAAATACTCCTGCTGTGTGTAGGTTCTATTTAACCATAAACCTACAAAAATACCTAAGAAATCAGATCTCATAGGTACTATTTTTTATTTACAATGTATATCTACTTTCATGAGAGTTAAAGGTAAAAAAGTACCTTAGGCTGAGGGCAGGGTTTCCCTCACCATTTACATCGACTTCGATCTCCTGTTTAATATAAATACTTCTACATATGTCTGTTGTTTTAACTGGCTCGTTAAAGACAACTTCTGTCAGTGAAGGCAGATCCATTAGATCCACTAAGGACCCAGGTGGAAATCTGTTTACTTCCAATCTATTGAAATCTTGTCCAGATGGCAGCACTCTGTAACAGTTCTTTAATTCCAAATCTCCCAGGTTGAACTTCCCTCCATCACAATTAGGTCTGTATGGTTCACAATCCATCAGTAATAAGCATTAATTTGTTAAATATTCTTTTTATAACACTTAACTGAATGATAGTATTAGCGGTATTTAACAGTAGTTTTCTTACTGAAATTGACAAAGGGGACTCCTCTATCCCTCTGTGGCACCTTTTGAAAGCAGCTCTAGTTTGCAAAAGACAATGGCACAAAGACAATAACAGTAAATCCTGCATAATCACCACATAACAATAACATAAAAGTAATCCTCGATTATATTAATTATTGTAGCTATACTAAAATATAGAAAATCTTACATTCATCTTTTCTGTTATAAGTCCAGTGAGAGAATGACCATAACATCTTAGTAAGCCCTTTCTTTTTGTCTTACCTTAATGTAATTAATCGTTAACAGTACGGTTTCTCTTTTTTATTAAATTATGTGTACGTAGCGCAGTACTATACCTCACTAAGTTAACTTTTAAATTGGCAATTTAGATAACGTTAGTTTCTCACACAATTACGGTTGAGAATAACTTTCCCAGCAAAGATTTTACAAACAGAATGCTAACGGGAAATTGAATCAAAATTGAAAACAGAAAAGTTTAGGTTTTAAGGTTCATGTTCAGTCTTAGTATTTAGTTTTACGTTTTACTTAAAACTAAAACTTTTTATGACAAACAACTATAAACATAAAAAAATAATCGTTATAACATACTGCATCTATTGATATATGTATACAAGTCCAAAACAGATGGGTTTTTTATCAAAAAATCATCTAAACATTTTTCCGTCCCGATTCATTTTCCCAGCCATATTTACGCATGACGTAAGTATAGGTTACTTTATTTGGACGAAAATTACAGAAAACTGCGAAATAGAATAAACCCTATATTGATTTTCTTTTCTTCTCGCATTCAACCCCTTATAATACAAGGGAGATAATTAAATTTTTACTATCTAATATGCACATAACAGTTGTCTCTTTTTTATTCTTTTAGAATGGACCTACAACAGGTACTGTCAGCTATGCTTCGAGAAGGCGTTTCGGCGCAACAGTTTCACGAATTCGTCGTCGCATTCGGTATTGCGGATGACCCTTTAGTGTAAGACGTCTTGCATCATTTATTGTTGCTGGAAAACGAACCTTCTTCGCCGAGGGAATGGACGGCCGAAGAGGCGGACTCCCTTTTGCAGATTTTACTATTTCCAACGCCGGGATAACGGCCAAAGTCGATGCTCCGCAATTACCAAAAACGGCTTCCGAGGACAAGGAATTTGATCCCTGGTCCCCTGGTTGTGAGGCCACCGTCATTGCCCATGAGGATATGGCGTCCGCTTCTTTAGAGGCTGCAGAACCGATGTTGGTGTGATGGTTTCAAACAGGTTTCTGGAGGTTTGCAGATTAAATGTTGGTGAAGGCTGCAAAACCGATGTTGGTGGCTGCAGAACGGATGTTGGTGGAGGCTGCAGAACCGATGTTGGTGGCTGCAGAACCGATGTTGGTGGAGGCTGCAGAACCGATGTTATAGGCGAACGCAAAAGCCCCTCCAATTATGATGCATAGCTGAGAGTGGTACTCTCATATATCCATTGTTGGTCTTTACCAATTTTAACCTTAAACTATCATCCATTTTTGTTACTTTAGATGAAGGCTCATTCTCCTAATTCACCTTTGTGTGTTCTCTTAACGCCCACCTATAAAAAGAAAAAATAATAACTATTTACAACATCTGTTGGATAATGATTACCATTATATTATCTGTAACAAACTAACATCGTAAACACAAAATATTTCATAACAAAATAAATTCTATTTTCATAACATTGATGAAAAAATGGCCTTTCTAAGTATGAGCATTAGTCGAGTGTTGTGTGCACTCAGTTAATTTTACATTTATTTAATAATGTATTTAATAATTTATTATCAACTTACCATTGCTAACGGAATGGTGTTTCCCTCCTCCAACACAGGAGCTGCAATCTCCAATGACTCCTTGAAATCAGCTAACATCAAGCTTACGGTTTTCTTTTTTTTCATCGGAAAGATGAACATAATGATTGTTACTAAACCCATTGATAGTAACTTTATATCTGCCAAAACCAAACTCTTGGCTGACTCGGACGAGATGTCCGGTGGAATTATCAACCATTTCAAATTTTATGTTTGACATTTTAGGAACCTCGCTGGAAGAAGAATAAAATTATTTGTTCATTGAAGCGCTTTTATAGGATTCGAGTCCCATACGTTGAAACCCGCGCCATAAGTTTTATTGGTTGTTTCAAAGTTGCAACCTGTTCGACAAGAATTCTACCCGGGTCGAGGTTACAGCGTAAATGTAAATTTACTTAATACTCTTATAACAGGTAAAGGTTATATATCAGATGATGCCTACTAAGTAGGTTACTAAAGTTCAAGGAGAAACTAGATAGTATTTTACCATAACTTATCCACTTTGTTTAAAACGAGATATAATTGGAAGTAGTAAAACTATTATAGAAACATATATTTTACATAACAAGTACATTTATAAAAACTCTAGTTATCAAACATAGTTAAAATTAAACAAATGATGTAAATCGATTACTAATCATGTGGACTTAGAGCTAGCTACCTTAACCAAATTTGTATTCGGCGCCGTATGACCTGTTAAGTGTCGGTGTGCCGTAAACCCAAATAAATAAATATTCCCGAGCAGCCATAGTCAATGAACTGGCTCCGGAAGTCGAGGCGTTGGTTCTGCGTAACATCTTTCAATTTCAATATCACTCAAAACAAGCAAATCACACGCAGTAAGCAGTTGAAAACTCGCTGAAATATTTTGATCCGCTGACACTATGATACCAGTCCCTGACACCATGATAACAGTCTCTGATACCATCCTACCATACACTGACACCATGATACCAGTCCCAGACACAATATTACCAGTCCCTGACACCATATTACACCCTGATACCATGATACCACACCATGATACCACACCCTGACACCATGATAACCAGTCCCTGACACCATGATAACCAGCCCCTAACACCATGATAACCAGTCCCTGACACCATGATACCACACCTGACACCACGATACCACACCCTGACACCATGATATTACACCCGGATATCATGATACCACACCCTGACACCATGATACCACACCCTGACACCATGATAACCAGTCCCTGACACCATGGTAACAGTCCCTGACACCATGATAACAGTCCCTGACACCATGATACCACAGCCTGACACCATGATAACAGTCCCTGACACCATGATAACAGTCCCTGACACCATGATACCAAACCCTGAAACCATGATACCACACCCTGACACCATGATACCAAACCCTGACAGCATGATACCAAACCCTGACACCATGATACTAGTCGCAGACACAATATTACCAGTCCCTGACACCATGATATTACACCCTGATACCATGATACCACACCCTGACACCATGATATTACACCCTGACAACATGATACCACACCCTGATACCATGATACCACACCCAAACACCATGATACCACATCCTGACACCATGATATTACACCCTGACACCATGATACCACACCATTATACCATGATACCACACCCTGACACCATGATACCACACCCAGACACCATGATACCACATCCTGACACAATGATACCAGTCCCAGACACAATATTACCAGTCCCTGACACCATGATATTACACCCTGATACCATGATACCACACCCTGACAGCATGATACCACACCCTGACACGATGATACTATTCCCTAACACATACCATTCACTGACACTATCCTATCATACACTAAGACAATTATACCACACACTGACATCATACCAGTCCCTGGCACCATGATACTAGGCCCTGACACCATGATACCACAGCCTGACACCATGATTCCACACAATGACACCATTATACCACACCCACACCCTGACACCATTATACCTTTACCTCTCACCATCCTATCATACACTGACACCATGATACCAGTCCCTAACTCCACGATTGCAGTCCCGGACACCATGATATCAGTGCCTGACAGCATGATACCAGTCCCTGACACCATTATACCAGTTCCTGTCACCATGATACCACACCCTGACACCATGATAGCTCACCCTCTCACAATGATTCCACACCCTGACACCATGATACTACACACTGAAACCATCATACCATTCTCTTACACCATCCTATTATACACTGACACCATGATACCACACCCTGACACCATGAAACCAGTCACTGACACCATGATACCACACGCTGACACTAAGACACCAGTCCCTGACACCATGATACCAGTCCCTGACACCATATCATAACCTGACACAATTATACCACACCATGGTACAAAGGTAATTTTGACCTGAGGTTGTTGCATAATGTGGGCATTCACAGCAAGAACACGACATGATGAAACAGTATGTAAGAGTGCATGTTACAAATCAACCTCATTATAGTGTAGACTGTCAAATCAACGCAATACTAAATAAGAGTAATTTGTTATTTCACCTGTAAGTAGAAATGCGATCTTTAACGGAAATATCATGCACAAAATCGTACAAATATAAACACGAACGCTGCATAAAATGGATATAAAACGTCACCAAAAATAACAATCACGATAGCATAAACTGTTTAAATGTTTACTTTTCATAATGAAATTCTTGATTCTTCATAAAGCATATCAAGGATGTAACTGCTAGGAGCGTTATATAAGAAAATAACAAAACATATGAAGAATATATATAGCAACAGATGTAAACGACGGTTATCTGTGTTGTAAAGTTACAATGAAATCATATGGACAGTATACAACAATCTGCCAGGGCTATAAGGTTTATACAAGGAGATTGCAGCTAAGTTTGTGTTATTTTATTAGGGAGATAAATCTTGGTTGCTACCATGCATTGGAAATTGGAGTGATCGGACATTATATGCATGTTACCTTTATATACTTGGGTATCCTATCATTGACATGAAGGGTCATTAATGCAAAAACAATCTTTAAAAGCTATCTTTATAGCTTAATTAAATAAATTTTCTTAAATTTTGGAAACATTCTTATCTTTAAACATGCTTCTCTGCAAATTTATGTACGGCACTTAAAGAACAATCTGAAATAAAGAAAATGTTATATAAAACAGATTTTGTGATAAAAATAACAAACATTCTATTTTGGATATGACCGAAAATGTGTAACGTTCGTTTAATTATTCTATATCCAATTCTTTTAACTAATAAATGCATTCAATTTGTACCACGTGATCATCCGGTAAGTAGCTGTATTTGAAAGTCGTTCATATACATGACGTTATTGTACAGTTATCTCATCGTCTCTGACACAAACACTATACGATAACGAATACGAATCTGGATTAAATCGACGTATCTTCAAGCGCTTCAAATTACGTATTAAATATAATAATATAGTACGATTAAAGCGGCACAAACAACGAAAGCGTCCGTCAGCATTCCATTGTAAACGCAAACAAACGTCGTTCAGAATGTTGTCTATAAAAGACATAAATTGACATTGAATAAAGTAATTGTATTTACATCTCTGTAATTTATAAATCCAAACATTTTTAGTATGTGTTGTTTATACATCTAAAATAGTAGTAACGGAAGTAAAATCAAGTGATTAAGTTCATAACAGAACAATGGATATAAAAGAAAAAGATCATTTTACACTAAAGTGTCCAAGACTGAAATGTATTAATCGCGTCCAATTTTTTTTTAATCTGTGAACTTGTCCAAGTATGTATTGGAAACTTCAGTGTAAAATTAATTATAATTATTATAGCGACACAATGCAGTTGCTGCTGCTGCGGCTGCTGCTGCTGATGCTCCTGCTGCTGCTGATGATAATGCTATGATGATGGCGGTGACGATGATCATGGTCATCATCAAAATAATGATATAAATGGTTATAAACGAGACTGTGCCAATCTTAGAAACATATGGGCAATAATAAGCTGAACAACGTTTTGAAAAACTCGTGTTTTGTATGATTTACAGAATGCCACAGAAAGTTAGCAGCAATTACATAGTATAAAATAATATTGTCTGAAAATGCAACCGGTTCGCTTTCTTGGTCCGTACACACTTGATTTTTACAATCAAATATAGGTGACTGTGAGAAAGACCCTATGAGGTAAAACCGCCGTAAATCTGTTATAACGCTATTTATTGTTAAAAGTAGCATGATATAATAAGATTCTCCTTGCTACCTTAATAATTCAAATATTGAATTCAGTTACGATTCCACGACACCTGCCCCTGACCTTGGTGCCAGGTGTGTGCAATTATGCTTTATTAATTTAAAACAATGTTTGCATTGGCTGGACAAATGGCAAAATATATTGGTAATGATTTGCTTTTATTTGGAATGAGATATAGTATAATAATCGTTCATGCAACATTTGCCATAAATTGTCTTGTCAACAGTTTAGTAGACTGGAGTTGACAAAATAATGTGTACACGAGTTTTGAATATTTTTTGTTTATTAATTAAAAGAATAATCTTTCCCGCTTAAACATTCAAATATCTGCTGATATTCGAACACAGTAACTATTTTCTTAAACACTTGTCCAAAAGTTATTAATATTAAAAGTATGACCATAAAACTGTTTTTCGGTTTCAAGTATTTTTTTTTAAAATACACAGTCTTATGTTGTAAACAGTTTAAATTATTGTACTAAACAAGACACTCAACAAACATCAAAGGTAAAGCAATTTTCATCAAAATCAAGCAAGTTAAAATAAGTAATTATCAATGGTGATACTCATGGTCGATAATTTTTGTGCCTTAAAGGGTAATAAATCTGTAAAATAAGTAAAACAAACGGATAACTTAAAGTTGCCTCTGTAATGACCAAACACTATCATCATCAAATAAAATACTGTTACAGTATAATAAGATTTAGAATTTGCTTGTAATTTTAAAAAGTTCAAGAATTTGGTATAATTCCTTAAAAAAACAGCGTAAAATAAACATGTTTGTTTTTTGTAAGCAACCCGAAAATGTAAAATACATGTTCGAACACAAGCATCCGTATATTTTTATGCAAGTAAACATGTTTTATTTAGCTTTCCTGTTGTTGTGATAAGTTTCATATTTTCTAAAACGATAGAGAGGAAAGACAGGGTATGTCACCCCTACATACTGGTAAAAACTACTTTAAAAGTTTCCATCACGAGAACTGCGTCATACGATTTGTCAAATCAAATACATGTCATTATCTTTACCATAAATCTAGCTACGGGAAACTGACGAATCCGGTTAAAAAAAACATACTTGCAGCAGCGCGTACTTAAGCATCCAATACACCTAAAAGTGGATGCTAAGAGGGTGTCATATGATTATGATTCATATGCAATATAATTTTCAAATGCTTATGAATATATTATAACAGTGACAATAATAACGATGCTGCATGTTATGGTAATCTGAATGGTGGCCAGCACTTTTAGTTGACACCAATATAGTATATAAAACTAGATAAAGATAATATGCTTACATTTTATGTTCCACAAACTTCACATGTGGAAGATATTAAGCGAATAGTATATGTCTATGTTTATTGGGTTTGTCGTCCCACCATCAGTATTTCAGCTGTCCGGAGACGATGCGAATCGTAAAACTATATGTTAATAAGAATATATGTGACAAAGTCCTATGAGCATTGCAACATATACCAACATTTCAAAAGGTACAGGACAAAGGTATTCACATGCAAGACAAATGTAAAAGTAATAACAAACCTGTGATGAGTCATTTAACAAAAAGAGCAAACCCGACAGTTACCGCCTTTGAACAGTCAGTTGGCAGTGTGGACTGGTAAGTCGTAACAACTCATATTAGCCTTTGTCTCAGTGTTGTATGTAGAAGTAAAAAAGAAGTAAGTGAAAGCTAAAAGTATTATTGCTATAAACTTTGACACCATGTTACTTCAATAATTAAACAAAAATTAAACAAAAACATGTTAAACAAGAATAATGTGTTCTTGAAAATTCTTGCTGTTTTTAAGTTTCGCAAATAAGAAATGTTAATGGTTTATTCGAAAAATGTTTCAATTGATGTAGTCAGTTAAAATTTCCGCCTTTCGCATCAACTGGACCATGTTATTTATGGCTCACTTTCATTGTGTAAGTAATCAATTTCATCGCATAGTCCACAAATAAAATATAACACAATTATGTTGATGTGCCCTTCTAAAATTTAACTATTTAACTTTCATCCCAATATAATCATCAACAAAGAGGAAATAAAGGTACACTATTGGGGGTTAATATTGCAATTATGGTGATACAAGAACATTTGTATTAGGGTGAAACCTTATTTATGCTTTCAAACTATTAATTTGAAACTATTGTGTATAGATGTTTCTCTAACCTACTATTTCCTGGGGCAAGTAACTGAAAGAAAACTGATCTATTTGAATGAAATATGCACACGCGCTGACGTTTTCTAGATTTCGTATGACGTCGTTAAAAGAAATGAGTGACATCATTGAAAATAATTTCCACACGGGGATATGTTTACGACCGCCACACTGCACAGGTAACATTGTTGTAGTCATGAAAAAGGAAACATGACATAATCCTTTTACCGTTGCATCATTATACCACAATTTCAAAAGGCAGACGACAAATTATTTAATACACATTAATCTGGTTGTTAACCTATCGGTACTGATATGTCTTTATTTGACAAATATATGTATTTATTTTGCAAAAAGTACAATCCTTTAAATTGCCATATAAACACCTATATTCACCAAAGCGTAGTACACTAAACACATCTCTAGGGTAAAGTGACCTTAGTTTATTTAGTCTAATGCTACCGGGTTCATAAACACACAAAACCATTTTGCACGCCTTATCTATATGAAACCAGCAATTTAACACACACGCATTTTGTGCATAATATACTTGGCAACTAGGACAGACTTAGAGAAAGGGATTATGTTAAAGATGGCACTAGCTCTAATTAATTCAAATCAATTAAGACGTGTTATAATGCTACCGGTTCATAAACACACAAAACCATTTTGCACCCGTTATCTATACGTGTTAGATTATCTGATTGTATTGCTCAAGTAGACACCTGGTGAAGGCCTGTCATATCAGGAAATTGAGCTTATGAAATCACTGTCCATGGTAAGGTGTGACTTGTCCAGTAGTCAAACTGTCGAGTATTAAGAGAGGGAAACTAATACGTTGGTTATTGGCACCAGCAAGAACAAATGTAAATATGTTGCTGCTTTGAACATAAAATGAGCATGTAATATGCACATTACACAAATGGTTGATGCCTTGCCCTTTTTGCACAGTAAATAGAATAATATTTTTAAAAAAGTCCTGAGTAGTGAATAAAAACCTTGTGTAGATTTTTTATAACCCAATTACGTATGGCCTTTACTGCAGAATGAGTATTTACGGTCAATCCCACATAGCCAACATGGTGAAGAATATACCAAAGCTCATTCTTAACAAGTCGGCCCTTTCGCTGATTGACCGTTCCAAGGCGGTAACTGATGTTTTTTCTTTTTGTGTGTTATGTCTCGTCTCTGTGTTCTTGTCACATTTACATTTACCTTGTTTGCCTTTGTCTACGGGTAGATAAAAGTTAAATATCTGTGGAAAGTTTGATAGGACCTATTCTTATTTAACTATTCTTAGCAGGCCATATATATCACAAAAGCATACACTTCCTGATTTTTTAAGTTTTATATTAGCTTTAGAGATGACAACTTATGCTCTAATCCTATACAAGAGACATATACATACCAAAATCATCACCAGCACAACACTGTTATGATCTCAGACAAATAACAAATAAATCAGTAAAATTGTATGACCCGCTTCATGACGTCCTCATGCGTGTTTAGAGAATTACAGTTACACGTAATAAAATATAAGTAATAAAAACAAAACAGCAAAGGAAATAACAACACGTCCCTCAAGGGCTTCGGTAGAATCGTGTTAAATATCCTTTTTAATTCAGCATTTAATCATCGTCAAATTACTATCACTAATATCATCATTGAAACAGGCATTTTGTCTGTTTATATTTTCTCAAGTAGAGCTATAACAAAGATTGATTGTTTTATTTGTTTGTTCATTCATTTATTCATTTGTTTATTTAGTTAATACTTTGATGTTCAATTAGTCGCAAATTATTTATGTATAGAGTGATAGTATATATAAAACTGTATATTGGAGTCCTTAAAGATCACGTAGTTCATCTAAGACGGAATTTATTTCTACGAAACGTTGATGATTGAAGAGAACGCACTTCAAAAGATCCTTTTGTCAACTCGATACACCACTTGTTGATATCATGTTGTGATTATTGTCTTAAGTACCATTTACTTGGAACCTCTTATAGTCATTGAAGCCTATCATCCACGTCATACAACACTTGATTTGTACTGAAAAGTGAGTGTGTTTGCATTTCAAAGCAATGTATTGTCCATAGAAACCCATTCAGATCTGGCCAATCAAAAGACAGTAAACAGGAAGAAGGATCAAGTTGTTGCAATGCACATAAGTTGTTAAAATAATATGCGTTCCTAAATGCCACTAGAGTGGAAATTATATACTCCATGCAAGTTCTATCATTCTATCATAAAGTTTATTATATATATATATATATATATATATATATATATATATATATATATATATATATATATTTATATTTATATTTCCGGTAAATAGATCCTTGTTTCAGTATTTTATTTTTAGGCAGCACACTATAATGTAGCTGTAAGGTTGGCTCGTCACAATTTGCATCAGTACAAGTTCAAGTGTTTCGAACTTGTATTTAAAGAGAAATATAAGATTTTGTTTCAATGTACCATATTATTCCCTTAAGTTGACTTCTTTAGCCTTAGCTTTTTCTCCTATGAGTTCTACGCATTTCACATTGTTGTCTCGACCGGTAGAGGGCCTTAATATAAAACGGTCTTCCAGCTGACCCATGACGTGCCCGTGGTTTAAAACCGACATTTGTTTATGGGATTTCCTCCACCAATGATGTGTCACTGAGTAGAGAACAGCAACACGATATTAACAGAATGTGTCTCTTTATGTTAAATATCTGTACAGAGATCAATCAATAATAAAAAGTAATGTGTTTCTGCACCGAATTATCTTGAGCTGACTTCCGGTTTTTCGATTAAAGTTAATGAGCAATATGAGACAACACAAACGCAAGGCACATATACATTAATCTTATTTTGAAGTGTACCAGCAAACATTGCACGTGGAAACGACGTTAATATCTGGTTTAGTTAAAGTTATACCTTGCAATCGTTCATTTCGTTCCGTTTGGTGTGAAATATTTATTTTATATTATATTATATATAAAAAAGGACCAATGGTCTTAAATGTAGTGATGTTTTTACTTGTAAACATTGGGTAATTTAATTACTAAAACTGTCATAGTAACATTGCAATGATAGCTTCTGTTGTTTTTTAATCAATAGTCTTATTTTCTATTGCATTGTGATATTTTGATAAAAACAATCGACTGTAGATTTTTGTTTAATTTACATAAAATTGATATGACAGATACTACACTCACTCGCATTATCCTGTCACCTTTAACCATCTCTTGTGTCTATCCCAATATAGTCTATCATTTAGGACTTGACTGTGTCAAAATGAACAGAATACGTGGTTGCGGTCGTTCTACTAACAGTACATTTTTCGGAGGTCATCATCATCATCATCCTCAGCAGCAGCATCATAATAGTCATCATCATCAGCAGCAGCAGCATATAATATCTAGTCACATTTATCGAGCCAAATATGTCCTAAAAATACATCAACTATCAGACATCTATAGAAACAGGAGCATTAAATATCAGTTTTTGTTACCTGACGTGGGTTCAATTTTTTTCATGGTATGCCAAAAGCGTTAACCTTACATTCTGATGAAGAAAAACACTTCTGAAAACGTGACTATTTTGTTTATTTTCATTCCGAATTCTTTATTTATTTTACAGCTCATAAATGAAAAGTTCATACACAGCTTATCCAACATCATTTCGGCAGAAACCACGAACTATCGCACATCGAGTCTCCCTTGGCGATGCCGTTGTTTCTAAAAAAATCGCTGTCTAAAACACCTCGGCAATTTTACTTTGAGAATTAGACATCGAATGTAAACTGGATAATATAAGGGCCAGTAAGATGGCATTTAAAACCCAAACTTGATTAAAAGTCCCTTGAAACAGCACGATGTGAAAAGGCACATATATAGCAATATATTGAAATAATGAAAGAGCGGTGAATGACAGAAAACGAGAGCGAGAAGGAGATCGACATTTTAATAATATTTCTTCGCAGAGATTCTTACATGCTTAACATAAGAGATGCAGAGATCCCTGTGTTGACAGAGCTCCCGATAACTATTGTGTCTCCAGACAGCTCCCTGTGATGACAGCTCCCGGTATCTATAGTGTCTGCAGATAGCTCCCTGTGGTGACAGAGCTCCCGGTACCTATTGTGTCTCCAGATAGCTCCCTGTGTTGACAGAGCTCCCGGTACCTATCGTGTCTGCAAATATCCTTACTGGTTATGCTGCCAGTGCCGTGCACCATGTTCGTTCTTCTTCTTGCGGTTTTTACTGTTGTCCTGCTAAAGCGTATTTGGCAAAATGGACAGTGCATTGTTGTAAATCTGCACGTATTATTTTAGTTATAACATTCTCTTATAACATTTGGTATTGGTATGTGGTTTTGACTGACGGGTATTGTTTTTTAATAAATCTAAAAAATAGAATATATATTGTTGTATTGATCAATGTAAAACTAAAGAAAGTGTCCTTAAAACCAGCCAATCAACGTCGGATTCAACTTGGGGATCTGTGAATCCGGTTTTATGTCAACATTTTGAAAAGGAAATGCCTATGTCAATGACATTTCTATGTTCCAGAAAATGTCTCAGAAATTCATCCTGTAATTCCTTCCAGTATTGTCATTGGCCAATACGTTCTGCTCGCTCAGGCCGTTTCAATGTCCCCAAAATCAATTGTGCCCAGTAAATGTTTGAGTCCATTCCTCGTTAATATGGTGCATATAAATTTGTTTTTCAATGTCTGCTACATATAGAATTTGACGAGGTTGTTTTTTTTTCTTAACTTCGTGTGCCCCGATCTTTCTGCCCTAATACGAACAAGGATTCTTTGTCGGCTTTATGCTTGACTCGGTAGACGAGTGGAATAATGAACCGAAACTGATGTCAGTGTTGTTGACATTTACGTTTGTGATAACTTCTGAAAGTGAACATATCTTTGATGTTATATATTTATTTCTTAAATATAATTTTCTCATGAATCAGTTTTGTCTACATATTTAATTAACGGAATAATAACAATTTAATGATGATCTCTATAATATCAGCTGCTGATAAGTGGTTTCAGCTGATACTGTAACGGTTCTTGTCACGTTGACTGTTCATTATTATTGACGTCACCTTTTATTTTTTTAAATTTTGTCCAAAGTTCTATCGAACTAAAGACTGTTTACGCTCGGTGTACAAAGAAAATGTGTAACATCTGGCATTGGAATTAAGAATTTAAAAATACTTATTCAAATCAACTTTGTTTATTCTTTATTTTGTCAAATGAACTTGTATTACAGGCATTGAAAGTAATAAAGAAATTCATAAATTAGAGTATCCTATAAGGAATAATAATAATAATGATGATAATAATAATAATAATAATAATAATAATAATAATAATAATAATAATAATAATAATAATAATATTGAATAAGTTACTTACAATATCACCAATTTAATGCACACTTTAATGCACATGTAAGAAAACCTTTTTTGTTTTAATATTAACACATTACAATATTGAAGCAAGTTAAATAAGTAATATTATGTCATTACCATCATTGATGGGTCGTGCTCATTGATAGGTCATGCCATTGATGGATCGTGTTTATTGATGGGTCGTGTTCATTGATGGGTCGTGCTTGCTCAATGATGGGTCCTGCTGATTTAGGTCGTTACAGTTTAGTTCGTTGCTATCATTAATGTCTTCAGTTATCATTAGTTATAAATGTTATGACAAAAAGACTTTACTTTCAGCAGACAATCATTATTTTTCTACTGAAAATTGTATACACCTAAGGTTCATTTTGTTTAAAATCATAATCAGATATAACAAAATGTAAATTGTATTCGTTTGATGGTTGTTATATTACCATAATATTCTCTGTAATTAGTTTCTTTCCGTTCTGGCAGTGTAGCCCTTAAGTTGTTTCCTGTTTGAAGAAAATTGAAGTGGAGAGTCCTTCCGCAAATAGATATTTTTAATATAGTCTTTTTAACATAGAATGGAATGGTTTGCTTGCTGTTATGAGTGATCTGAGTATTCACTATTTTATTAGTTTAAAGAGTCGATGTAAGGTTCATGGTAGATTGTCTATCTAACTGTAAAGTAGTTATCTTTATCGTAGAAAAGGTATTTAACGTGTTAACAATCACGTGAAACTTGTAAATGACGTGAATAACGCGTGATTCGCTTATAAATAACGTTAATTGGGGTAGGTTTGGTGACTCTGGCTAGACGTAAACACGCTGTCATTTCTTTAGTGGAAGCGATAATTAATTTACATATTCATTGGTTGTATTTGAAATAATTGTCCGTTGAATGCGGCGTGGCCACACGATGTTCTTTCTCGTGACGTAAATCGTAATTTATTGGCCATGAAATTAACATACCTGTGAAAGTTGCGTTTCTTTCTAGACGTTCCGTAAGTGTACCCTGATAAAACTGATTACGCAATGTCGAGTTACTATTGCGTGAAGGCGTGACGTGAATACCGACTTTAAATTTTTTAAATTCTGTTTTACCTCCAAAAGGCTTATTTCTAGAAATAGAGAAATCACATGCATTGAGGAAACATGGTCTATGTAAAGTGAGTACCCTAATAAGGACACAAGTTCGCTTAAAACAGTGCATTGTGAGAGTAAATTACAAGCGAGCACATGACGCTGACTACTGCAATGTTCTTTTAGTAAAACAAGTGATCATCTGTTTTAAATTTATAGTCATTAGTCAAATTGTTTTATGTAAAAAGCAAAATTAAATTGTTAATTTCACCAACGCTGCTTATTGCACACGCGATTTCATGCAAACTTCTGATGCTGATGTGATTTTCTGAATTTGATACGTAAAACAACTCAAAGTCCATTGAATCAGGTCTGGTTATAACGGTACAGTCGTTCAATACCAAAGAATCTGCTAACAACTTTTAACAGCAGTCCTCTTAAACATTTACAGACTTCTTTGCAGGACGCACAGTCCTGCACACGCAAAATTTTACTCTGCCCCACCTTTTATTGGACGTCACATTGACATTATTTTTTGTGATTTACTTTTGTTTTGTTTTGTAAATAATTTGTAAATTTGTTCAATAATTACAGGGCAATATCAAAACAGATAATATGATAAAGTTTGTCCGAAAGAAATGATATATTGAAAGCTGGGTTAAACATTATTTCTCGATTTTCGTGATGCTTACGACATTTATGATCTTCATAATTGAGAGTTGTTTGACAAAGTATGACTGCTGTTTGACAACATATATTCTTCCTGATTATCCAAAATAGCATAATACAAGAAAATTATCAAATCTATGCGTTTTTTTCTTGAGTGAAAATCCATATCCTCTTTCGGAAATAATTAATCTGCCGTCATGAAAAAAATCGATTATTTTTAGATTTGTAATAAGTTATGATATTGATGTTAACTGACGTTAATGCCTGTTTATAATTTTCTTGATTTATATGATGATACTACATTGTATAATCAATAAGTCAGGCTTTGTTTAATTTCTTGGAATGAGATTTGCTCGTTGATAAAAAAACAAGTGTCTTTCAATTTTAAGTTGTTTGACACTTGAATTTGTTAATGTTCCCACATACAAAATGGCTGTGTGTTGTTATGACGGAAGTTTTGTTCGTATGTTTAGTGGCAGATAAGGAAGTTCAAGTTTCTGTTTCCGACTAAAGTATGTTTACAAAATCATAAGCAGCACCAGATTAACCTGCTGCATTTAACATCTCGTGATCCTTCACCAGTTGTGCTTGTCATACTTCCTGGTCAAATCACAACAGGAAAGTGTAACATAGATAAGTCAGCCAATACATTAGGATGAAAACGAGATGACAGTTGTGTTTAATTGCATAGACACAAATTAACAAAATATGTAAGGAAACTGATATTAACATTTTTATCATCATGTGGTTGGTCATGGATTCCAATGTCTTAAACCCTAGGCCATAGGTGCTCACTTATAAGATTAACACTTTAACACCCTTCAACCCATTCACATAAAGCATATCCCACCCTAATGGTGTTTCCAGCAAGTAAATGGTTAGTAAATTATATGTTTTCTTAATTTTAAAAGGATAATGCTCATACTTTATGGCGGGCATGACCCCAGCAACCTTTCTATGATCACACAAATCTTTAATTAATGTCATGCATTAAAATCATATTAACTTGCAATAAAAGCTTTGCTTCAAAATGGTATTTTCTTTCATTTTGTTACATCGCACTGTCTCAATTATGGTGACGTTCAGCAATTTATTGGTGGGGGAGACTTATGCCTGGGTAGAACCACTGGCGCACCACAGATTAGCTGGGAGACCTCCCCACATTAAATTTCTCACCCGACCGGGACTTGATCCTATGTGGTGAGCACTGGTTTTACTACGTGTTGACCTCACCATAAAGTCTAATACATCGGACTTTCCGATATATAATATATAAATGTAAAACTAAATGTTCATGAAGAAAAAAATCGAAAGCAGATAAATCGCTATGACAAAAACAACATATTTTTCGACTGAATAAGTAAATTGATGGGTGCAAACGCAGGTGTATATTACTAACCACTGAAAATTTCTTTATTTAAAGAAACGCTGGAAAAGTGAATGATTAAAGTCGATTTTACTGCATGCCTTCCTGATTGGGTATTTTTTCCAAACCTAATTCAGTAAATTTAGATCGTGCTTGAGTAAAAACACAATTAAAGCAGACACATCTATATGACTGGACCAATTTGTGTTTTCTCAGTCGCTGGTCGGATAAACCGTTTTCAGGTAAATGACTTGACTAATTGGTGTTTTCTACTTTCGCTGATCGAATAAACCGTTTTCAGGTAAATGCCTTGACCAATTGGTGTTTTCTACTTTCGCTGATCGGATAAACCGTTTTCAGGTAAATGCCTTGACCAATTGGTGTTTCTACTTTCGCTGATTGGATAAACCGTTTTCGGGTTAATGACTTGACCAATTGGTGTTTTCTTTTTTTGCTGATTGTATGACTTAACCATTCTGGAAACTGCCTTAACCAATTGACTATTAAGTAGATAGCAAACTTAAAACCAGCAACGATGCTCCGTTGTGCGTATTGAAAGTAACATAATGTTGATAATTATAACAACATGAGTTTTATTCAAACTTAATCAAGATATATTGTTATTTTAAAGTCCAGACATAAACCATGATACTTGTTTCTGCATACACAGAGAAAAGCACTAGAACATGAAAATGGTAAATCGCAAATTGACTTGCACTGTTGTACGTCCAGCATGATGTAAGGGCTCCAAAACTCTCACTTCCTGGCATTATGTTTTCTCAAGAAAACCGTGCAAAATATCCTTTATATGACAACTAAAGGTAAGCATGTGTAACCTATGTGACAGTTGGAATATTGAAAAAAACAAAAAAAACAAAAACAATAACTACATGTGTGATAAAATGAAAGGATTACGTTAGTCTCATTTGAACACCACTGTATGATTGTAAGCATGTCTGGCTGTTTGTCTGACTATCTGTATCTCTAGCTGCCTAACTGTGTGCATATATGCCTGCCTGTCTGATTGAATGCCTGCTTGCTGTCAAACTGGGTAAATTCGAAAAGAGCATTTTTTGACATAGCTTCACATATGTACATGCTCGCCAAGGTAGTAATATACTACATTAACTATGTTCTTTAAATGTTGGTTTATTTTACTTCTTAAATATTTCTTTTTAATCTTTTGGAGGTGGTGTGCTTTACAACTTTAATTGCGTTCGTTGCTCTCTCCATGATAATATGTTTTACTACTGTACTGTATATCTCTCGCGATAGATCAACTTCACACGCGCGCATTCATGTATTAGGTATTTAACCACTATAAACGGGGACTTCTTTATTTGTTCAGTCCTTTGGGCTAATATTGCAAAAAGGTGATAAAAGAACATATGTATTGGGCTGAAATTATTTTTGCTTTTAAATGTTTAATTTTAAACAATGATTTATAGAGTACAATTGGGGACACACAATTACATTGATATTTCTGCTTTAAGCGGGGACACACATACGATACTTTTTACAAACAACTGGGGACGGACTTTGATTGTTACCCTATAAAAATAAAGCTTTATTTAGTTTTGCTTATACTGAATTATCACGGAGAGCGACAGGATTATATATTTGCTTACATTGAGTAAATATAAGGCATTTATTCCCGACATAGATTTCTTATGTCAAATAAATACATTCAGAAGTGACCCTACAAACAGCCAATAATTAGTATAGGTCCTTGTAATTTCATATCTGTATAATAAATGGGTACAATGGAAACGCCATTAGAGCACGTGCACGCCTTTGCAGTGTGTATGCCTTTTAGAAAAGACTAAAGTTTAACGGGGACGCGTCTGTATAATAAATAGCATGTTCAAATCGGGTGTCTATTATGGTCTGTACCAATGTGGTTAAAGAGGGACATGAATAAATACACACACACACACTCACACACATACACACACACACATACACACACACACCTATGCGGTCAAAAATTAATAATGGAACTTGTTACTGTTTGGTGACCGTCGGTCATTTATTTTTATAAATGGCGCATTTGACAAATATAAATTATACAAATTTATTGTTTATAAGCTTATTAAACCCCGTTTTACGTATTTGCTATCACTAACCGTGGATTTGTTCATGTATAACACTCGCTTAATTTTAACTGCCTTGAATAGGTGTTGTCCAATACGGTTAACTTGGCTTTTTCACAGGTACACACAAGTCGCCTGCGTAGCTGATGTATTACTTCGAAATCAGTGGCAGTGATCATTCATATCTATTTATGCATAATTTCTTCGATAATATCAAATAAAAAGTTTCTAAAAATATAACTTCTAACGCTTTTTAATAAATGGTAGAGTTAAAATTGTTATATATTAACTACTTTGTTTTATATACTAAAGTGGTATGATTTGCTTCTTCATCTGTGTTCTTTAGTCTCTCGAAAGTAGTTTTATTACTTCCAGGATATGTATACCAGTTTCTAAGTGGTAGGTTTTAAATGTGTTTTAATCTCCTCAAGGTTATATATGGTTTAATAGTTTAACTATGTATCTTTGAGGGTTTTTTTCTACAAAAAGGTGTTCTTTAATCTTTCGAAATCCCTATAATTTTTAATTTATGTTTTATGTTTTACGTCTTCAAGATGTTCCTTAATATCTAAATGTTGCTTTGGTTTGAGTCTACATACATTATTTGTTTGGCAACTGCATTTCCGGGATGAAGCGCAAATAACTTGCAACCAATCATTAAATTAAACATTAAATTTAGTTTGGCCAGTCATCATGCTTTCTTAAAGTACCACAAACCGTCTGTATCAAGACAAGCTTTTGCTCAATATACAGCTATTGTACACAAAAGTTTAAACGTTTAGCATGCTTATCATTATTAACATTGCATCTGTACTAAGTTCGGTGTTAGAACATTACATTATGTTTACATAAAATTATTAAATACTGTTACGTGTTTGTTTATATTATCATAATTTATAGTCTTTTTGACCGAGTATTAAAGGCATTGGAAATGGTTTTCTTTATATTTCCCCGACACACCAAAGATAACACCATGTTGTGAGACCACAGCTGGACACTTGATAAGTTTAGTATAAAACAATATTTGTCATAAAGATAGAGGTCGTAAAACAATTGGTTACCCTTTATGCACATAGACTGCACTATCAATGGTCAATAAAGCTCTAATCCCCACCCATCTCCACAGCAGCCTGAGGCTGTGGCCAGCCGGTTAGAACCGCCCCACCTCCCACTTACTTCCCCAATCCCATCAATCTTCATGTAATCACGGTGTGCAGTCAGATAAAGTCACATTCCAATATTCAACGCATTTAAGTATTGCACACATTAGCTTGTAAATGTAATTCCATTATGACATAATAAATATATTTTCGATTCAAACAAAGGATAATGTGCAAAATTAAACAACAAATTAACGATTAAGTGTATACAGACAATTCGTATATATACATTATATTTATTGTTTTCATAATACCATTTTATGCAACACCGTCGAATGATAATGTGCACAATTACACTATTGCAACCAAATAAGCATGGTTTTGCTAAATTAAATATGTTAAAATGATGTGATATTGTTTAAATGTCTGTTTTCACATTGGTACAAATTTATGAAGCGACTTATTTATAATTATAAATTTGCAGTTGAATTTAAAAAAAAATGTGAGTTATTTGATTACAATTCGTATTGTGTTCACTAAATATATATGTACATGCAAGGACACAAGTACTAAATATGACTAATTTCACTAACAGCAAAAGAGGCAACACTGTTTGCTAGTTATATATCTGGCACTTAAACGTGTTTCAAGTACCTCTTTCGCTCAACTATATAAACAGAACTTATCACTAGTAACTGAATGAAGAATCTTATGACAAAAACACTTCAATTGAAATCACGTTGTTGTTTTGTGAACAGCATTGTTTTCGTAAAACAATAGAGTTAATGTACAATGAACATCTTCAAGAATATAGTCTGCTCAAATGGAACGTGACAGGGTCTAATGCTGTTGTAAATGGAATGTCAAGGTCCATTAAAAGGTGGGCTACCTGACATTGTGTTTATCTTCATTGTTAAGAGATCTGTAAATTGTGTAGCGTTCGAAAGAGTCTTGCTTCGAAATAAATAGTCATACGAATATTAATATTGCATAAGCAACTTTGATCCAAATCTTAATCATGTATGATTTACACATACCTCAAACATGTTTTAACGGGAGCATTCAACTAGTTTGGGGTTTGTTTGAACAACTGGGACGGCCGTTACAAAATTAAAACAAAAGGTAACCGCTAAATTAGCAAATCAGATATGTAGTGTATTGTTATATCATATTATACTACATGACCGTATTGCAAAGATAAAACTACTCCACTGAAATCGGAAAAACATTACATTGATGCTTATTAATATGAGTCTAGGCATGACAAAGGCCAATGTTTTCCGTCTAAAAAATTAGGCTAGTAGATTGTAATTTATAAAAAGGGAGAGAAGAAAGCTGAAGAATTAAGTCTGGTCATGTTACAGAATATGTAACCAGTTAACCCTCATACTAAGGGGTGAGCAGAATATGTAACCAGTTAACCCTCATACTAAGGGGTAAACAAAATATGTAACCAGTTAACCCTCAAAGGGGAAAACAGAATATGTAACCAGTTAACCCTCATACTAAGAGGTAAACAGAATATGTAACCAATTAACCCTCATACTAAGGGGAAAACATAATATGTAACCAATTAACCCTCATACTAAGGGGTAAACATAATATGTAACCAGTTAACCCACATACATAGGGGTAAACAGAATATGTAACCAGTTAACCGTCATACTAAGGGGTTAACCACCTAACAGTTGCCATTTCTATTAACATATAACATATTAACCAACACGAAAAACTTTTCCCATGTACATATGAGTAATATTTCCTTCTTTTAAGACTAGTTATATATAAATCATATAATATTACGATTTAAAGTGTAAACGCCACATACATGAATTGCCTCATGCAGCAGTATGCAATACAACATTCGTACGATAATGTACGAATTTGAAGAAAGTGTAAAGGTTTTAACAGACAATAACCAACAATGCTCTTATGTTAAAAAAAACTTATGTCCAGCGCTGATGACATATATCATTGTCGTTAGCCTCACTTAATATGTACAATTGTCAAAAGGCAGCCTAGGCATGCAGATAATAATTCCTGGGTATAACATAATACAAAGGGGAACATTCTAAACAATCAAAGCTTTGACTTTGTCATATGTACCTTCAGATATGTTGAAAGTAATTCCCGGGTAAACATGATAAATCGGAGCATAGTTATACAACCAAAGACAAGTACACATTATACATTATCCAATGTCTCCTAAATCATGTAGACATTACATACGATACCTTGAGCTGTGACATTGTCCAAGGTCCCTAAGACATGCAGGCATTACATATAATACCTAGAGCTGTGACATAATCCAAGGTCTCCTAAGACATGTAGACATTACATATAATACCTAAAGCTGTGGTATTGTCCAAGGTCCCCTAATACATGCAGGCATTGCACATGGTACCTAGAGCCGTGACATTGTCCATGGTTCCCTACGACATGTAGGCATTACACATGGTACCGAGAGCTGTGACAATGTCCAAGGTCCACTGCGACATGTGGGCATTACACATGGTGCCTAGAGCTGTGACATTTGTCCAAGGTCCCGTACGACATGTAGGCATTACTCATGGTACCGAGAGCTGTGACAGTGTCCAAGGTTCTCTACAACATGTAGACGTTACACATTTTACCGTGAGCTGTGACATTATCCAAGGTCTCCTTAGACATGCAGGCGTTACACATATTACCTAGAGCTATGACATTGTACAAGGTCCGCTTAGACATGTAGACATTACACATGGTACCTCGAGCTGTGGCATTGTCCAAGGTCCCCTAAGACATGCAGGCATTACACATGGTACCTAGAGCTGTGATATTGTCCAAGGTCCCCTACGACATGTAGGCATTACACATGGTACCTAGAGCTGTGACATTGTCCAAGGTCTCCTAAGGCATGCAGACATAACACATGATCTCTGCAGCTGTGACATTGTCCTCCATATCCTTAAACTTATAGACATTAAACATACTATAAGCTAGTTAATACTAATAAGGCGTATGCACATCTAGAATAAAAATATATTTAAAAAAAAATCAAAAGATAGTGGTCAGCTTGCGAGAAAATACTTTACCGACGCTTCATTATTGTGCTATAAAAATATTGTGATATAAGGAATGAGACACATCAATAATCGTGTCTACACTTTAAACACCATCTAGCAATATGAGTAAGTCACCTGATAGTTTTAGACATACATGTTAACATATGGAGTTTGTAGAGATGATAAATAATGAATAATTAGAAATTACTTTGATATATTTGAAGCTGATACCTCGGGGCATTTACTCGCGGTGATCCATACATCAGTGGCAATTTGGAGTGTTCTTTTGTTCTGTCTTCTTTTCGTGGTGTGGGTCGGTAGCCCCTTTTTTCTAACAGACAGTTAAAGTATATTGGCCATTATCAAATGCCGTTTTCTTGTTTGCATCAGTCATATGAAGAACATATTAATATGTTTCAGCTTTTTGCATGTATTAATTATCTAAGTTATATCACTTTGCGGAATTACTTATAATGTTCACCATGTGAATTTAATTGATTCCATTGTTCGTCCTAATCTTATTGTAAGTACTAATAACAGCATATCCGGTACATGTGATATGCGTTGCTGAAGGTTAAGATCACATGGACGGAATATGGTAAGATATGTACACATACTGGAAACCTGTCTATGTAGACACTTTACATAACTGTCAAAAGAAAATTTATAGTTATTTTAAAGATATTACCGTCTAATTGTTGTTCGATAATTAACCATGTTATGATGTTATATGTAGTTTGCCGTTGGTGGATATTGTATCCTTTTAGACAACTGTTATATGGAACTAGTGTGATTAATCATTAATGTTATATGGAACTATTGTGACTTATTATTTAATGTTTAGCAAAATAACAATAAAAATAGAAATTGACTCAAGTTGATATGATAAAAAGAGACTCCCAGTGGTAAACACCTAATAGAACTAAATATTTATAACTACACTTCGTTACTTTTACTCTATGCTCTGACTGGACACGTTGAAACGAAAGGTTTATTATCTCCTTTAGCGATGATCTGTCAAAAGGAAGTACATTGCAAGTACTGAGTGCAAAGTTCTCCACCAATTGTTCTTACTGACATTCATACAGAAAACAAGATTGTTTTTTACCTTAACAAAACAGCTTACATATCACTACTCATAGCTTCTGTCAGCTAGCTAATGCACCACCAGTTGCATCTCTCTATTTCTGTTTTGATATTTAAATAAGGTGCAAATATCCATTTTCTTGTATATTGTAACATGTCACTTTGGTAATTTCAAAATAGTGTAACTTGTTGTTTAAGTTGTTGATTGTGTGTTTGTTTTCTAGAAGAAAATCAGATTTTTGCGAAAGTGAGACAATTAAAATAAATATTATTTGCTGGTATAATATCTTCCTTCCTTTATGTAGATTTTATGGTGAAAGTGGCAACCGAATTTGGTTACCTCGCACCCACTAACACATCCCCACCCCCGTAGATTTCTTTCATGGGTACCAAAATGTTTGTTAGGGTGTCTAGAAACAGAATCTCCAATGTACTCAAAAATAAACAATTTAAGTTTTATTAAAACTAATGGTTTCAATGGCAACTGTAATTAAATTTTGATAGGAGGATACGTTTGGAAAAACGCTTATTACTTTAAAAAAGTGATAAAGGTATACAACTGGTACTCAGTTACAGGTTGTTGAATGGCTATTATGGTCATGTGTCAATTAAGCAAATTTAATGAGAATCTAAAAATAGCCATTATTTTTTTTAAGTTTGAATAGATTCTTTTCATTAAAAAGCAATATTCAAGAAAACTCAACAAGTTCTTAATTATATACATATAACTACTTGTCTAACACATGTTTATCAAAGTTTCATATGATTTAGATCATTTTGTTAAATTGCATAATTGGTTTTTATTTATTTTTGTCCATATTTTGCTTATTCAATCTTAATGCATATTTTGGCTAGAAGTCTTGTTACAAACAATAACTTCGAAGAGTAATTTTTGTATCGTTCATTAAGTGGAGTCTATCACTTAACTTAAATTTGTAATAATAAATTATGGACATTATCCAACATAAATATTCATACATCTTAATGAAAATCTAAACATAGACGCTAGTTTTGAAAAGTCGATTAGATTATTTATATTTAAAAGTAATATTCCCCTACTAGTAACACATATTGGTCTAAGTTTCATGTGATTTGTTTCATGTAATGATTTGTTATGATTTTTAAAATCTATTTTCGCCCAAAATTTGTTCATTCAATCTTAATGCATAATTTAGGAAGAAGTCTGCTTTTACCTAACCATAACATTAAAGAACTGAACCAGTTTAAAAATGAAATAGACACCTCTCTTAGTATGACACAAGTGATTCAAGTTTTCTATTAATTGATATATTTTTTACGACTTTGTGTTTAATTTCTATGAATTTTTTATCATTGAGTTAAGTATGTGAAGTTGATAATAAACCTACTTGTAAACCTGAGTATTGTACTGTATTGCTTATAATCAGTTTTAGACCATGATTATATTAAAGACTATCACTAAGCCAAGATTTGAAATTAATAGGTATTCAAGTTAGCCTTAATAAATATTCATGATTCTTCATTAAATGGTAAAATAAATATATTTTTAATTTGCTATAAGTCACATTATTATACAAAAATAAATAAAATAAGTCTATTGTTGATTAGTACCAGTTAACAAATATTCATGAATCTTCACTAAATGATAATATCTTTGTTCTAAGTCACATTATTATATAAAAAAGTATTGTGTTGACTAGTACCAGTTATTTCTTATGATAATGAATTCTTTATAACTTCTCATGATAACTAATTTATTATAATTTAACCATATCAAGAGGGTTTTAAAATATCTCCATAAACAAGGAAAACAATCAGTTCTTTCATTATTACACGCTTGAATGTCTTTTCAAATATAAACTAAATGTTATTTTGTAATAATTTTGCAATTATGTTGTCTAATTCTTAAATTGTAATCACGTGAACTAAAGCAAAGCGATTAATAAAAAATATGACCAAGGTGATTTTATAACAAGTACTTTTGTTCTAATAACTTATATTTTATCTTTTCAGTTAATTGCACTATTGACTAATCATAATTATATATAAGCCCAGCCAGAGAACACATCTGTCATTCTTCAATTAGCCATTGGTTTGGATTTAAGAAAAATGCAATTGCTTCATTCAGGCTTTAAGTAAAAATACTTTTTGCCAGAAATATGGTATATTTGGGACAACAGATACAAGTGGAAATTAAAAGATAGATTTGGATTAGCATATTAATTTAGACTATTTTTTGTGGGGTTATGGTCCAAGAACTTTCTGAAGGTGATATTACTGAGTACAGATATCTAAGGCATTTTAAATTTAATAAAACAGGTATGTCACATGTAACTTTGGTCTCTTGATTTGGTCACTTAATTATTGTAAGCGAAAACATTAATAAGTAAGTATGGTTCTTAAAACATGCTGTCTGTAATTGTAATTTGTTAACTGGATTTATTTTTCTCAAATGCATGTTCTACAATGTAAAATGTGAGCGATTAATTACTCTAAGGTTAACCTCAATATTCTATATACAAGTCAAACTGTGCATGTATTGACAAAAGTGAAACGAAGATTCACCAGCAAATTATTTTACATTTGCACTTAAGGGGGGTTGTTCCTTGTAAAAAAAATGATAGCGTTATAATTGATTTACAAAGTACAGGTATACCTGATGTTCCATAACGTGTTCAACAACTGAGATTAGTAACTGAAATCAGTATCTGGTATCGCCCAGATGGTGTCACATCTACATTTCGGTGTATGATGCATTCATGCATTCATCATTTTTTAGTTTATCAAATATACTGACAGTCTGTCCAAGCATATCACAGTGGCCACCAGATATGTTTCCCGGACATAAAACCCTCTGATGATTTCCATAAAGTACGCGAGTTTTAAATGTCAAGCAAAAGTTTTGTCTAGTCGTGTAAGGGGGAGCATTCAGAGGACGTAAGGGCTAGGGGTTATTTCACAAGTTTAGTGTTCATTAATTAAAGTGATGTTATCCGAGGGATACGATAGAAATGATGCCATAACTGACTTGAACGTTATAAATAAAAATAATCCTAACATTAAAAATGACATTCAGCTAAGACTTAGTTTCTGATAGAATGAATCCCTGCATTCTTATAGCTAAAAACAGTACCAGACAGCACACATTGTTGCTAAATGTGACAGGATGTGGGCATGTGGCAAATATTTTTAATAAGTAAGAAAATTGAAGCATAACAAGTCAAATTTACTGCTTTATATAACAAGGCATTAGCATCAAATACATTGTTCAGTCTATACAGTCTGATTTCCGGTTGTAGTCTGAGCTTAATAAAAATTCAAGTTTCCTTTTCCAAGTCACATGATAACACAATAAGGGGAGGTAAATGTAACAACATTGTTCCTTATAAAATGACATATTTGTTGCGTTAATATGTATAGTTTTGCCTATCTAATAGAAAACATTGCGGAAAGATTCCCTAAAACATGCAACAGATAGTAACGGATACAGATTTTAAGACCTTGCACAGTAAGCAAATGGCAATAAATGTCTTAAATGAGTATACTACAATATCAATATAAAGTGAACTTGAACATGATAGGTATTGATAAAACTTTTTAAAAAAAAAGGTTTAGCAGTTCCCACCATCTTAACCTTACAGATAACGTCAAGAAAATTATATACTTCATTCATCTGAAAAAAAAATAATAACTTCACCTAACAAAAACAACTTTAAGCGTTTAAGACTATTCCATTTCTATAACTTAATATTACCTGGTTTATAATGATTTAAAGTTGTAGCATGAAATCACTTATATAACAATTACTAGAAACATTCATATACACGCAGGAATATTTTAGTTAAATGCTATGTAAAAGTATATAAAGGAAGAAGACAATACAACATATTTAATAATGGCAGAAAATTTATTTAGTGTTTAAGTGCAAAGTGTAAGCTGACAAATAAGTGTTTAAAATATTCATGAGAACTAATTTGCATAATTATATTAATTCTTAGCTTAATTATAGCCTTCACCAAATGACTAGTCAATAACTGTTTTTTCCATGTTATGAATTGTTATAAGAAGGTTTATAACATATCCGTGTGTTAAAAATTACTGAGATAAACTCATTCCAAATTAATTTAAAAAATCACACAAAACCAAAATAAATTTACCAGTTCATGCAAAGACTTAAACAAACAGACTAAGAGGGGTGCCTACTAAATGTTTAAAACAGTATAGTTTGGTTAAATATTGCTTTTTAATTAAATACATTCTAATAAACTTGTATAAATTGAAACCTATCATTAGATTCTCATTAATATGTATAAATATTCATGTTAATTTGCACAATTTATAAAAGTTTAGCGATATCCTTCACTTAAGGAACGATACAAAAAACTTCAACGTTGTGATTACTTAGAAGCAGACTTTTAACCAAATTTAACCAAACCAAAGGCATTGAGATTGTATAAGCAACATTTGAATGAAAATAATAAAAGAATTCATTAAAAATCACAAAATGAACCAAACTATATGAAACTAAGGCCAATATGTGTTACACTAGTAGGGGTATATCACTTCAGAAACTGGTTAGTAAGTTTGAAAATTGCTTTTTAAATAAAAAAGAATTTTATCAACTTTACAAAATAATAGTCTGTTTTAGATTCTCATTAAGATACATGAATATTTATGTTCCTAAATTTTATAACTAAATATTTCAATTCTACGTTTAGTAATAACCACCACTTAAGGAATGAACAAAAGTTATTCTTCAAAATTAGATTTAGTTAGAAAACAGACTTTTAGCCAAATTATGCGTTCAGACTGAATAACCAAATTTTGCAATAAAATAGATTACAAAGCCATTACATAATCACATAATAAATAAAATGAACCACATCATATAAAATTAAGATGTGTTAGACAAGTAGCGGTATGTATATAACTTTAGAAACTACTGAGTTTGTTTGAATATTACTTTCAAATGAAAATAATCGAATCAACTTTCCACGAATAAAGTCTATTTTAGATTCTCATTACAATTTATAAAATTTAAAAAGTGCTAATTTGCATAATTGACATACGACCATGATGGTCATTTAACAGACTTTAATTGAGTACCAGTTGTATACTTCTACCACTATTTCTGGAAAAGTTATAAGCATTTTTCTAAACATACCCTCCTATCAAAATTTCATGATGTTTGCCAATAGAAACCCTAAGTTTTCATATAGGCTAAATGAGTGTATTTTTTAGTACATTGGAGATTCTGTTTGTAGAAACCCTAACGAACGTTATGATACCCATAACCATATCCAGCTGCCGGACTAATACACTAGCCCATCCCCCCCCGCCCCTACCGACTTTCACATCATCAATAACGAAATAGAACCGAAAACTGTTAATACGCTTCCGGATATCCACTAGTAATTTGAAAGAAAAGGACTATTTATCGCATCTGAGTGTCTTCTGAAACACCCTGAAAGGTCCTGTCCATAGATTTCGCTTATTATTGTAGACACTGTGTGTGAAAATATAAAAACTCACGAATCATATATACCAAAATATTAATACCCTAAATCAAAATTATGGGACATTAGTGTAAATCTATCATTAATCTTGTTATGTTGTTCATGTAATCGACCTCTGACAGGCCAGATGGTCCATGTTTATTCAATAAAGTATATCATATAAGTATATACTATGAAATAAACCGTTGACTTATGTGTTTTATGTAATTTCGAAGTTAGTTGAGGCTTTTTACACTAAACGTAATGACATAATGCTATTAAGAGGTCCTGGTTAATTATTTATAATCATGTATAGATATGTGATATCAATTATTGGCACGTGCAATTTATTGATTAAGGGACTAAGTTGTAACTCATAACTAACTGCTTATAAATCTGTCCATGTGGAAGAGTAAACAGGATTTCCAAGTTCAGGTAGATTTGCACACGATGAACCATCTTTGATATTATTGTTATTATCTTAATTATAATTTACGCATTATTAATTAGTTACCGACACGTGAGTGTCTTTCGTTAAGTGGTGTACTTCGTGCAGTAACATTTACAATTTAAAGACATGTTGCGTAAATAATGACTTATTTGTAATAACTGAAGTTCCATTTAATGTTAATGTTAACGTATCGATTTAATAAGACCATATAATAATTTTATTAGATGAAATTGTAAACGGTTTTGATTGGATGATGGCCGGATAGATGTCAAATTGTGATTGATTGATTATCGCTAAGAAAATCGCATGGACGTTTATTCGAAGACATAATATGTCAAGTATGGACATCTAGTTACCAATATACAAGTGACTATTACGACATTGGACGAACTTGGATTGTAACGAACAATGAAAGTCTTTAGATTTACTTCTAAAGTAGACACGTAGCAAAAACAAAAACAAAACAGAAAATCGCTGTGACAGATGTCGCGATACTGTATACGAATACAATAACAATTATGGAATAGGCTAACAAAACAGACAATAATAACAATTAAAGGTTGCTTGACAATGATCTAGTTGTGTTTTCCAAACTAAGTTGTGGTATGAAAAAGTAAATAAATTAGATTATTACACAATATTCCGACCGAAGCTGGCTAGGGCATGTTTTACGTAATTGCTGTAGGTAACTGTCGCAGCATTGAACTGACAGGTTTGTTTATTATACATTGACACCTGTTTCAAAAGCTGTATTCTTGAAATGACTGGGTCTAGGTGGGAGAGCAGGGAGTTGGGGGGGGGGGGGGGGGGGGGGAGTGCGCGGTGAAGTAATTTCATACAGTTAATCATCAAATGGCAATTCGTAATCAAGAGACATGGCCCACCCTCGATATCCTAGAGCGAGACATTGTTCATAACCAAAGCTCGCAAATGTTTTATTTGTTGAAAAATGTTTTACTTGTTCATAAATATACTGACGCTCGTCACCGAGTCGCAAACTTGTAACTGGTAATGGCCTTACCATGTAGGTTGGAATACTTGTAACTGGTAATGACCTTACCATGTAGGTTGGAATACTTGTAACTGGTAATGACCTTATCATGTAGGTTGGAATACTTGTAACTGGTAATGACCTTACCATGTAGGTTGGAATACTTGTAACTGGTAATGACCTTACCATGTAGGTTGGAATACTTGTAACTGGTAATGACCTTATCATGTAGGTTGGAATACTTGTAAATGGTATTAGCCTTATTATGTAGGTTGAAATACTTGGAACTGGTATTAGCCTTATCATGTAGGTTGCAATACTTGGAACTGGAAATGGCCTTGTCATGTAGGTTGAAATACTTGTAACTGGTAATGGCCTTATGATGTAGGTTGCAATACCTGTAACTGGTAATGGCCTTATCATGTACGTTGGGTTACTTGTAACTGGTAATGTCCTTACCATGTAGGTTGGAATACTTGTAACTGGTAATGACCTTATCATGTATGTTTGGAATACTTGTAACTAGTAATGGCAATACCATGTAAGTGGAATACTTGTAACTGGTAATGGCTTTATAGTGTAGGTTGGAATACTTGTAACTGGCAATGACCTTACCATGTAGGTTAGAATACATGTAACTGGAAAGGACCTTACCATGTCGGATGGAATACTTGTAACTGGTAATGGCTTTATAGTGTAGGTTGGAATACTTGTAACTGGTAATGACCTTACCATGTAGGTTAGAATACATGTAACTGGTAATGACCTTACCATGTAGGTTTGGAATACTTGTAATAGTAATTGCCCTACCATGTAGGTTGGAATACTTGTAACTGGTAATGGCCTTACCATGTACGTTGGGTTACTTGTAACTGGTAATGACCTTACCATGTAGGTTGGAATACTTGTAACTGGTAATGACGTTACCATGTATGTTTGGAATACTTGTAACTAGTAATTGCCATACCATATAGGTTGAAATACTTGTAACTGGTAATGGCTTTATAGTGAAGGTTGGAATTCTTGTAACTAGCAATGACCTTACCATGTAGGTTAGAATACATGTAACTGGAAAGGACCTTACCATGTAGTATGGAATACTTGTAACTGGTAATGGCCTTACCATGTAGGTTGGAATACTTGTAAGTAGTAATGGCCTTACCATGTAGGTTGGAATACTTGTAACTGGTAATGGCCTTACCATGTAGGATATAATACTTTTAACTGTTAATGTCCTTACCATGTAGATTGGGTTACTTGTAACTGGTAATGGTCTTATCACGTAGGTTGGAATACTTGTAACTCGTAATGACCTTACCATGTAGGTTGGATTACTTGTAACTGGTAATGGCCTTACCATGTAGGTTGGAATACTTGTAACTGGTAATGAACTTACCATGTAGGTTGGATTACTTGTTACTGGTAATGGCCTTACCATGTAGGTTTGAAAACATGTAACTGGTAATGGCTTAACCATGTAGGTTGGAATACTTGTAACTGGTAATGGCCTTACCATGTAGGTTGGAATACTTGTAACTGGTAATGGCCTTACCATGTAGGTTGGAATAATTGTAACTGCTAATGGCCTTAAAATGTAGATTTGAATACTTATTAAAGTATTGACATGCAAATGCCTTCTAGAGGCTGGCTTCTCGTACGTCGTTGGTTCTACCCAGGACTTTGTTCCGTGTCATATCTTACAATTAACAGATGGACGTTGCCAATATCTACGTAATGTTATCGATGCGATGTCTTAAACTACAAAAGTAATATAGTTATTACAAAGTAATCCATTGTCAGTTTCAATGTCATTTATCAATCCACTAGATATATCCTACTAAATACTGCGTATGGGAATGTAATATGTATACTTCCGAAATGACGTATGCGACCTGTTACCGGAGTAGCCTCTGCGCATGTCTATCAGCTTGTTGGTTTATATAGTACTATGAGGTCATTAATGCGCAGTTGCTGTATAAAATCATGTGTGAACAATTTTACTTTTACTTGTGTGCGTAACCGTGTTGCGTATTGTTTCTTCCTTTCACAACAAGTGGCTAAATCTTTAAAATGGCAACAGGTGGACAGTCGGAAAGCTGTTCAGATGAATATATTGAATATCCTTGCTCTGTTTGTGAAAAAAGTAAACAACAATCTGATTCGGGACACTATTGTTTAACCTGCAAGGGCTTCTTGTGTGTGAACTGTATATCAGGTCATAATCAATACACTTCTGATCATCAAGTATTGGCGGTGTCGGAAAAGAAATTTCAACATGTGCTCACCGAGCGATGTGTGAAGCATCCGGACGAAGTGATCGAACACTATTGCGGAAATCACGACGCGCTTCTGTGTAACAAATGCGAACGGTCTGGTCACAGGTAAGTTACATTACATGTCAAAAATTGTCTCACTATCGTATATTGGACACTTCTTTGCAAATAAATTGGTTTAACGTGAACAGATACAACGTCATATAACAGTTGCACAATGTTTCTTGCATATGCATATATGCAAGTATATTTCGATAAATATTTTAGCCAAATGGAAAACATTGCAGAATGTTTCAGAGTAGACTCTCTATTTGGAGACGTCTATCGATAATTTTCGAAAACCCGTTGTATTAACTATGGCAATTGACCCTAAAACCTTTCCAGATTTTTATCCGCATAGAGGATATTAAAATAAATTTAAAATTAATTATTACATATGATCCAGTAGCGAAAAGTTTTAACCCGTGATATTTTATTACTATTTTCAGCAATAAATACTACATTGAAAATAGTTATGATTAATTTTTATATATTTTTTTTTATTAGGAATATCTAATAATATCCACAGAAAATCGTCGAAGGTATTGGTAGCTTCGGGATAAGTTTTCTATATCCGATTCTGTATATCATTTTATACATATTTTTAATTGCAATTAAATGTGTTTATGTGTCGTTTTATCACTTACAATGCTTCCATCTGATTGTTGTAAGGAAATAAACAAAACGTATTTGATGGTTAACAGTTTCTCTTAAAAAGTATTGTGTAGGCTGAAAACAATTTTCAATACAATGAATACCTTCTTTCGTGTGTAAATCTGATTTCGGAGCAAAAACGTTAATCTTTGTAACAACAATCATCCTTCCGATAGCAGTTATGCGATTCAGCTGTTAAATTAATATATTATTTGGATCTGACTAGCTGGCAAAATTAGTTTTCCAAATTTAAAAAGCGAATATTTTTGGAGAAGGTATATAATTTACTTAAAAAACACTTTATAATCAACTCTCAACGCATGCCTAAATTAAAATGTACGTGATCATCACCGTTTAAATCAATTTTACAACATCAGTGTTAGCTAAAAAGTCAGTGTACAACTCAATTTGCATTCGCTCATCTTTAGACCTTTCTACGGACACGTTTTATGTTTAATTATATAAATTTCAGTTTCCGGGCAAACGCGTTTTTATTGAAATGAACTATTAAATAATATAAACAAAACTCGTAAATTCTATAACATCGTTAAAAGAAGACACAAAACAAATAAGACATTAATGCGACCTTGTCAACAGCAGCAACAATATTTCCTGCTTCTGCGCCTTTTAACTGAATGACAGTCACATCATCATTACACAAATAAACATGCCCGCCATTGTGAACCTGTACGCACATGCTGATGGGATGGGATCTGCCGGCATTTGCCGATACTGTGCAGCGACATTTCTATCTATCATTTAGCACAGGGGCACTTATGAGGTGCCCAGGGACTTAACCCGGCTCCATTATACTGACACCTACGAGTCAGGCGTAATGCTGTCCCCTCAGCCCCGAGCGTTAGGAGGGAAGCCACTACTACCAACTTTAAAGTCCTTGGTTTGACCCGGACGGGTTTGAACCCGAGACCCCCGATCCGCAAGCCGGTCGCACATACTGATTAATGTTATAATTATGTAAGAAGACTTATTACATGGTTCTTTAATTTTGATTTTTTTCGACCCAAAGCAACCGCGAAACATATATATCATTCGATAAATTGAACTGCATATATTTCCACTTTGACTTAAGCTGTATGTTGGCTAACATATAATATTATATATTTTTTTACACAATTTTTAACAAAGAAACAACAACAAACAAGTAAAAAAAACATGAGTGTAATGTGTGTCAATCAAAATTGTTTAGATTCGGAATTTTACCTGAGACAATAATGTATAACCACACTAAATTATAAAGTGTAATCAAACATGTTTTTTTTATATTTTGTGAAACGATATATTTGGAAAACAACACAGTATCCTTTTACCATTCAATACTTTTCCTTCTATTTATTAATTCAAAATTAAATATCCCTCGCTATTTTAACAGTAATATTTAAATTTGGAAATAAATCAATGTATACCAGTGCATGTTGTCATTAATTCTGTTTTGTCGACTGAAGTTACATTTCTTTGGGTACGTTGATTGCATATGGGCATGTTTAAAGCATACATCTACAGATCCACCTGCTATTTATATGCATAACATGCATGATAACTAGAACAAAAGGAGGAAGTTAAACAATTCCGTACATTAACTGATGTTCATGAAATGTGCCTGTAGATGCCGATACATGTCTAATTATGTAGTTCTTTAGTAGTATTATAATTTTCTGAAAAGCCTACAACATTTCTTAATTTAGAATATCTCAAGTCCAAATAAAAAAAAAATTACAACAAACAAACAAGGAATGTTGAGATACTAAAGTTAACACCAGAAAATAATCGTCAACGGTCGTTTTGTGAACTGTAAAACTGATGTATACGAATAAGATCGCGATTTAAATGCTTTTTGCCAATATTCTTTAAATACACAATCCCATCATCCTCACAAACAGGGTTTATTATATACAAATCAGATAACATTGATCTTAAAAAACTATCAAACCAGTTATACAACTATTGTTGTTATATTATTTTCTTAAACGTAAAAAATTAAGTAAAATCTATTAGATTGTTGATCTAAGTTTTCTGATATAATTTCTAAGAAATTGGAAATTTCTTTGTCGATTTTAAAACGAATTAAGGAAACCAGCCCTTTTCATTGAAACACTACGAAACATTTAATAATAACATAAGAAAGTTCTATCATCTTACTTGAGATCTATCAATATCAACTGACATTTAATGTATTTCGAATTATTTTATATTCGATTTAATTTGATTTTAGAGTATTTAAATTTA